>ML779265.1:229067-247227 GCA_009831015.1 Picea engelmannii
TTTTGGAGGTCCAAAAGCTTTCCAATGGGGAGGTGTGATCCAGGGGATCAAATTTTGCTCAAAATCCAAAGTTCTTGGAATCGCTTCAAATCGAACAGGTGCGTAGGTCTCGTTGTCATGAACCCAATGCAATTCATTTGGGTTCAAATAAACGTTGGATGAGTGAGATATCATGTTTTGTTCAAATCGTCAAACAGGCAAAAAAAAATGTGCTGACTGTACAGTCCGTACAGTCTGTACGATTGTTGATGTGGCAGGGCTATACGACATGTGGTAGGAGCTGAGTTGGCAGGGTCGTATGACACATGGTAGGTGTTGAGTGGCAGACATGTGGATGAATCAGCGTCCGACACATGACATATTGGTAGTGAATGGATTGGTGACACGTGGCCCAAGCAAAGGCCGCCACATGTCACCTAGGCTATGGATAAAACTTGTGTAGTCGATAGGACTTGACCCCACGACCTTCGGGCAAGGGGTAGAGCTTTGGGAAGGGTCACCCAACCGACACACCCACCAATGGTTCTTAACATATGAATGGGTTTAATTTTATTTGAATTGCATTTGTTTTGAGTTGGGGCGCGGTCCGAGCCGGGGCTAAGCCCAAGCCCCCGGTCACATATATAACTACCATATAACCATTGTCGTGTGTGTGTGCATTCAAACCCCATGCACTTGACACTTGGCGCATTATCATGTGTTTTAAACCTTGGCCCTTTGTTATGTGCGAGTGCGGTCACATGGTCAGCCACATGCCCAATGGCTTGGCAATTAGGGGCTAGGCGCGCCCTAACCGTCCTATAGTTCGCACAGTTTTGCGGTTGTGCCCGGTGCTAGGTTTTAGCACAAATATGAGCGTAGAGGCTAGGTTGAGGGCGCAAAGGTGCATTTTGGTGATCCAGAGATAGCAAGTTTGAAGGGGAACTTCCAGGAAGCCTATCTTTTTCAATTTTTGGCCAAACCAGGTGTCGAAAAAGCCCAGCTAGGGGTTTTTGGACATTCTGAAGCCATTGGAGTCATCTATTTGGCATTTTGAGCATTGTAAAGCACATATTTTATCACTTTGAGCAAATAATACAAAAGATCCATTGGAAGCTGGACCAGGAGATGTAGCCCAAGAGAGGGGTGAACTCCTTTATCATTTGTTGTGTTATGTGTTTTCTGTTCACTGTTATTTGTTGCTTATTATGTGCATCTTTAATGTGTAATTTCTATAAAATTTGTGTTTGCAAATTGATCCTTTTACATAAGAACACTTGAATTAAAACTTGCAAATATTTTCAAGAATACAAGCCTTTATCATTTTCAGATCAGTGATGTTCCACATACCACCGAAAATGGAATGACATGTTATATCCATATAGAATAGTATTACCTTCAAACATATTAAAACTCATACCATTATACATTAAACAACCTTGGGTCCATTACCCAAACCTTTGTGCTACCGGAATTCTCTAACGAACTTTCTCCTAGGGTTGACATCAATCACTAAGGGTCGACACAAATATACAATATCACTCTCCAATAGTTGAAATTAATGACAACCAAAAATCCATACCAACTATCCATCAACCTAAGACAACTTTATGAAAAGTTTTATTTTTTTTAATGTATATTGCATGTGCTAACATTGAGTAAAGAAAACACTTGCAAGGGCACCTTAAAAGAGCACTTAACCATTAAATACTGAGAAGAAATTTTGGTGACTGTTTGTTGTCCTAAAACAACAAGAGAAGACATCCACATAGTTGAAACTTAGAGCCATACTAAGGTCAAGGACAAACCTTAGATGGCAGCCTCATAGGCTCTCATAAAATCTACAATTTCCCCCTTACCCATAGGATGTACACAATGTTCTATTATTTGCTGAGTGTTTTTCCTTTGCCAAAAATCTTGTATTTCCTCTCTCTCTCTCTCTCTCTCTCTCTCTCTCTCTCCTAAAGGTCACACGCCCCTCCAATATGAGAAACTCACCTGTTTCTTGACTCATTCTTGTGTTTGAGTGTTTTCTTTGTTGTTGTTAAATACCATCACTTGTTGGTCGATTCATTTTGTTGGGCCGAGAAATTATCTTATTGCTATTTGTCTTACCTTATGTGAGAATTCCAATTCAAGTTGTTGTCTTCATCTTCAAGCAAGTTGACTTGTCTTTTGTTGGCTAGAGTGATTTTTATAGTTTTGGCTTATGATAGACTTATTTCGTAAAAAGAACACTAGAGTTTCATATCCTTGTTTTTATTTCTAAACATATACATTGTTTACCTACGAGCTTCGAGTCTCTTACCTATGTGTTGGTTGCAAAGAAGAGTGAGTGTTGAGTTATCTACCTTTGTTGGTTTGGAGAGGAAACATAATTATCAATTTAATGATAACTGTGACTTCAAAACGAGAACTCTCGCTAAAAAAATCCATATTTTTGTGTCAAAAAACACCAAAATATGTTAGAATATAGAAGATTGTGCTCATTTTACCATTGACAATATCACTATTGTCACCCAACCATAGGCCAAAGCCACCCTCCAAGCACTTTGACCTTGACAGAGAAGAGAATCCTAGTAGCAATCCAATAGATAAGAGAGGCTAATGCACCAAGCAAGAATAGAAACCAAGCTGATCAGATAGTCCCACCCAGAAGATGGCGCAACACTTTCCCCAGAGACTTGCACACAAAACTGCTACTACATTGCACATAACTGGTTCTCTCAGCAACTGCTGAGATGTGAATAATGAGAAATGGAACCCTGTATTTATAGTAATTTGGCAGACTCACTAGGGCTGACTTCTCCTTCTGGGTAATAATTAATTCATATTAATTATATTTCTGCAGCCAACATCTTGTCTAGGGTTTCCTTTTCTTCTTTTCTTCCTCCTAGAATATTCTAATCTCGTCATAGGTCACAATAGAGGTTCATACCTCCTGAAGCTACCATAATATCAACACTCCCTCCTAGCTAGGGAGGTATGGTCTTGAGCACAAACAAACCATTCAACTGGAAGTATCACAAGCACCATCATTATTATCCAACTAGATAATCTTTTATGACAACTGGTATAGTATCAATTGATAGAACACGCCTGTGTTTATCTATGGTAGTACGCAACTACTCAAACCATGATACATAGTCACAAACAGTGGAACAAATCCGCCACAGCAGTATATCTCTACTGTCTGGAGACAGGCAGTCTCCATAACAATTATCTGATGCCAATCTGCACAGAAAAATGTTGTTTAAAATAAACTGAATCATCTAGGCCAATATTTCACTCACATCTATGACGTCTAAAAGAATATCTTCCCTCAGTATAGAACATCAAAAATGGGCTACCTGTCGTATTCTTCTCAAACAAGGAAGAATGATTGTTTCTGATTTCTGAGCCTGGACCATTCCTCACCCTAGGCCATTCCTCCTACACTAATCAAAGTGCACCCAGGAGAGAATGTATAACCCTAAGGAATGCCTGTCCCTGATTGTTGATCATGGACCATTCCCCACCCTGGGCCATTCCTCCTACACTAATCAAAGTGCACCCTGGAGAGAATCTATAAACCCTAAGGAATGACTGTCTGGACCATTTCCTCTGTTAACCACAAGAAGAAAAGATTTTCCTGCATCAACCTCCAAAACGGACCATTCCTCATGTTAACCACAATGAGAAATCGTTGTTCGGTGAGGCGGGCTAGTCTTCTTGAGTAACCCTCAAGAAGAGAGACTACCCTAGAACACTCCCCATGTTAAACACAATGGGAAGTCATTGTCTATGATACATCAACAATCTGGACCATTTCCCATTTTAACCACAATGGGAAATCGTTGTCTGTCAGAAATCTCAATCCACTTTCTGAACAGGAAAGAATCTGTCCAATTTGGACTATTTTTCAATCACAAAAATGTTTCATTAACATTTTCAATAATATTTTAGTGATCGATCCTAACTTGGAGAGTCTTCCCTTTCATCTAAGGGATTTATTTCCACAATCCCCATCTTCTCTCGAAAATATGCAAACTTTATTCTGGATAGAGATTTTGTCAGAATGTTTGTTGTCTGCTTGTCAGTGGGGATATAGTCGAGCTTTAACTCTCGTTCTTGGACTTTATCTCAAATAAAGTAGTATTTGATCTCAATGTGTTTCGATCTTTCATGAAACATAGGATGTTTTGATAATCTTATACAACTCTGATTATCACAATGTATTATGGTCGATTCTGGAATCTGATCAAATAAGTTGGAGATTAGCTTTCTTAACCATATTGCTTTAGTGCATGCTTCACATGCTGTGATATACTCTGCTTCTGTTGTGTTGAGTGTGATAGACTTTTGTTTCCTGCTGTCCCAAGATATTATAGTGGATCCCAAGCTGAAACACATACCTGAACTACTCTTTTTGTCTTATGTACTTCCTGCCCAATCTAAGTCTGTGAATCCATGAAGATGTATATCACTAGATGCGGTATATATCAAGCCATAGTTTATTGTTCCACGAATATATCTTAATACATGCTTTGCACCTATCCAATGCTCATGTCTTGGTTCCACATGGAACTGGCTTAGTGTATTCATGGCAAAGCAAATGTCTGGTCGAGTATTTACCAAATACATCAATGACCCAATTAGTTGTCGATATAGAGATGGATCTACTAGATCAGAATTTGGAACTTTCACCTTTCTTATATCCGCATTCATAGGAGTGTCCATGGGCTTACAGTCCATCATTCCAAATTTTTGAAGGATCTTTATTGCGTACTTTCCTTGTCCAAGGAATACTTCACCATGGTTTTGCCATATTTCTGGTCCCAAGTAATAATGCATGAGACCTAGATCTTTCATATCAAATTCGGAAGCTAATTCCTTCTTGCACTATATAATGAGAAACTCTTCACCTGTTATGAATAGATCGTCAACATATAATAGTAGAATCACAGGTGCATTATCCATGACTTTGTAGTAAAGGTTTGGATCTGCATGACTCTTGGAGAAACCAAGTCTCGTTAGATAACTGTCCATTCTGGCATACCAAGCCCTTGGAGCTTGCTTGATTCCATATAGAGATTTCTTCAATTTGCAAACGTGAGTGTCTCTGGAATGTACCTTGAATCCTTAAGGTTGTTCAATATACAGTTCTTCTTCAATAGCTCCATTGAGGAAAGTTGTCTTTACATCCATCTGATGTAGGTTCCATCCCATGGAAGCAGTAAGAGATATGATAGCTCTGATGGAGGTGTACCTAGCCACCGGACCAAAGGTTTCATCATAATCTTCTCCCTCCTTATGGGAGAACCCTCTAGCCATGAATCTTGCCTTGTATTTATCCACACTTCCATCTGCTGCATGTTTGATCTTGTATACCCATTTTGAGGTTACCACCAATTTTTTTTTAAGTCTAGGTACAATTTCCCATACCTCATTCTTCATAATGGATTGATGTTCTTCCATCAGAGCTTCTTTCCATTGTCCCTTTTGAACTGCTTCTTCAAATGTGGTAGGTTCTTCATCTAGAAGCTTCGTCATGTATGCTACATAACTTGAGAATCTTTTCAGTCTTTTACTCTTCCTAAATGTTCCTTCTGGAACCTTGAGTCTTTATACGTCTTGTAATGTAGCTTGAAGCCAAGCTAGTCATTTCTTGGTCTTTGGTATGATATTTGAATCAATGGTTTCACATGGTTCCATAGGATGATCAGGTTGATCCTTTTCGTCATTTTCGTTTTCTGTGTTTTCTTCATTAGGTTCTTCAAGCTCTTCTTCTTCTATAATTTCTTCGATGGATTTCCTGAAGGCCATCTTTTCATTGAACTTTACATCTCTGCTAACTTTGATCTTGTGTTTTTATGGAATATATATTATGTAGGCCTTGGATGAATCACTATATCCCACGAATATCCCCTTCTTTCTTGAAGGTTCTAGTTTATTCCTTTTGTCCTTGGGAATATGAGAGTAAACTGGACATCCAAATATTCTTAGGTTTTCCACATTAGGTTTCTTACCTGAGAAGGCTTCTTCTAGTGTCATGTCCTTCAATATACGATGAGGGCTTCTGTTCTGTACATATATTGCCATCATTGCTGCTTCTCCCCATAGGAACATGGATAGACCTTGATCATTCAATAAGGCTTTTACGGTTTCTTCGATAGATCTATTCTTTATTTCTTCTACACCATTTTGTTTGGTATTATGAGGAACAATCAAATCCCTCATAATCCCTGCCGATTTGAAGAATGCAACAAATTCCTTTGAGTTGTATTCTCCTCCATTATCTGTTCTTAAGGTCTTGATCTTCTTGTTCATGAGGTTTTCTATCTCTTCTTTGAACTCTTGAAACTTGTTGAATGCTTCGTCTTTTGTCTTCAGTAGGTATAACCAAGTCTTTCCTAAGTAGTCATCTATGAAGATTACATAGTAAGAAGATCCTCATAGAGACTTGACTGGCATTAGACTGCAAACATATGAGTGTATTATATCTAGAATCTCCTTAGATCTATTGTTGCTGCTTGGGAATGGTTTCTTGATATTCTTCCCAAGAGCACATCCTTTGCAGATTCCTTCATGTGTAGATTGCAACTCTGGTATTCCTTCAACCATTCTTTTTAGAAAAGGTAATGCTTGATATTTAATGTGAGCATACCTTCTATGACAAAGCTCATTAGGATTGACCTTGTCATGTACGAGAGCTTCTTCATTTTTTTCTAGTAGTCTATACAGATTTCCTTCATGACTTCCAATAACCCTAGCATTCTCTATGCTGGAGTTCTTATGCCATGATAACACTTTTCCATCCACGAAAGCTATTATGTTTCCCTTGTCTTCTAGGCATGATATCGATACAAGATTCTTTTCTAAACCAGGTACATATAAAACATTACTTAAGTGAACATGGTTACCTGATTTCAACTTGACGGAGGCTTGTCCAAATCCTTCAACGGGGTAAGTGATTTTGTCTCCAAGCTCTACCTTGTACAATGTCTTCTTCTCATTAAGATTTGAGAGTTTGGCTTGATATCCCGTCATGTGCCTAGAAGCACCACTATTGATTATCCACATGTCATCTTCAATCATTCTGGTGAGTGTTGAGTAGTGTAGAAGATTGATAGTTTTACTCATGTCTTTGGTTGACTGGTAACTGGTCATGCCTTGATCCAAAACTTCAACTTCATCATTTCTATCTTTTGAGAGAGCCAAAAGGTGTGTTGAACTAGGGCGCATTTGAATATCTTCTCCTTGAGTGAGATGCTCCATCACAAGGTGTCGGATATGAGATTAGGGTTTCTGTAACTGCTCCTACTAGTAACCCTAGCGACAGTGTCTTGGAAGCTGCTCCTACTATTAGCCCTAGTAGCACTTCCCAACGAGCTCAATATCCTAGCAGCTATGCTTCCTTCCAGCGTTTAGGCTGAATGAAGGAGGTGTGGGCCCATAAACTATTAGAATATAGAAGATTGTGCTCGTTTTACCATTAACAATATTACTATTGTCACCCAACCATAGGCCAAAGCCACCCTCCGAGCACCTTGACCTTGACAGAGAAGAGAATCCTGGTAGCAATCCAATAGCCAAGAGAGGATAATGCACCAAGCAAGAATAGAAACCAAGCTAATCAGATAGGCCCACCCAGAAGTTGGCGCAACACTTTCCCCAGAGACTTGCACACAAAACTGCTACTGCACTACGCAGAACTGGTTCTCTCTGCAACTGCTGAGATGTGAATAATGAGAACTGGTGCCCTGTATTTATAGTAATCTGGCAGACTCACTGGGGTCGACTTCTCCTTGTGGGTACTAATTAATTCATATTAATTATATTTTTATAGCCGACATCTTGTCTAGGGTTTCCTTTACTTATTTTATTCCTCCTGGAATATTATAATCTCATCATAGGTCACAATAGAGGTTCATACCTCTCGAAGTTACCATCATATCAACAAAATCAACCCCCATTTCAAAAAGTGGTGCTATCTATAGTACCCTTTTTTTTTTTTTTTNNGTGGGGTGGTGGTGGTGGTTAAAATTGTGGCTTGATTGAAATCGTGGCCTTGACGATCAATACCATTGTGATAAATTGACTCTTGAATCGAAAAGTGGTGCTTTTGGTAGCACCAATTTTATTTTTGAAGTTAAAATTATGATTTAATTGAAACAATCCCATTGATAACTAATACCATCGTAAATAAAAACATTAAAACCATCCCCTAAATTGGAAATTTGAAAAGTTGTTTATTAATTAAATTTTTATTTTTTTAATCTACGTTAAAAAATAAGAAAAAAAACTCAATTAAAAAGTTAAAACAAAGAAGGAAAAAAACGTTATTTAAAAAAAATTGCACAACACAATATAAATAGAGGTACATATGTTCAAAATTTTCCTAACTATCCAAAATTCCATGCTAAAGGGCCACTACTGTAACTACCATCTTATTTACATTCTTCCCCTGATACAAAAATTCATACTTTCCTGTATACAATTTGTAAAAGATACCCAATATGTTTATACGAAAGTGAAACATTTAGAAAAAGCATTTGGGATAGAATTGTATTGGTACCATTACACAAATCTAGAGGATGGAGCATTCAAGTCAAGTTGGGAAGGGACTACTGATGGAGAGGAGGCTTTCTCTGAATTCCTTGGTATGTCATTATGTTTGGGGTGATCACAAATTTCCTCCCACTGTTGTTTGAGAGCAACACATTCATCCTATAATTGTTGGATAGATTTCCCCTAAGAAATCGATTCTTCTAGAACAATGAGTAATAGAGTAGAGAGACCATTGAACTGGATGTGCAGGGATATGATTGAATTTATGGAGTATGCCAAGTCTACCTCCAACTATTCTACTCTATGATTACATTGAGTTGAATCCCTGGACACCATAGTCGTGAACCTATGCTGGACTAGAGAAGCAACAAGTGAAACAAGAGAACTTAAATGAATTACCAGACCTCCACCAGAAAACTAGACTAAAATTGAGCCAAAAATTGAGCCATGTATTGAGTAATTAGATCTCCACACACGAATATTGTCTCCTTCACTGTGTCGCCACCCATTGCAATTAATTTTCCACATACAAATTGAGTCCTTATCCTTGAAATTCGACCTTCTAAATCATTTCCATGGTTGTTAGAATTTTAAATTTTATGTTTACACAGTTACAATTATATTCTTTTAACATTTAATCCAATAACAACTGTAATAGGATCACTGAAAGATAAACAATTATAGATACAATAGAACACAAAGTTTATCCCGGGAAACCCTCGTTGGGGAGAAAACCTAGCAACCAAAATCCTCAATATAGATTCTTTCAACCAGTACAATGATGCACTATAGCTCTCCAAGAAAGACCAAGAACAAAACACCAAAAGAACAAGTCTCCAAGACTTGTGTGCTAGACCTCCTTATGCGCTCCAAGATACACACGAGAAGTGTGTGTGAGTGATGAAATGAGAGGAACCTATCATCTATTTATACACAAAAAATGTCTCCTGAAGAGACATGACTCTTGACCTAACTAACCCATAAAACATGACCGACTTCTACATTAGCCACAATGGGGATTTTTACAATTACAAGTAAAATACCAATAAAATAATAATTTATTTTGATCCGAATTTTACAATACAAATACAAGAATCTTCTAGAGGTTTGACCAATACAAATATACAAGAATATCTTATGTAGTTACACCAAAAATATTACACTCCCTCTTAACTAAGAAGATATTCTTTCCAGACACAGACTCCAATTCTGATACCACACGAGCTCACATCCATTGAATGTTGAACATGCAAATCTATACATCCTCGGATAACCATAGTGAAACTTGACTTCACCCCATGCATTCAAGGCCTATGGGTAGCTCTCAATAGATACAACATTTCCCCAAGACATCCACTACCCGAAATTCATCAGTACCTGATCATGTGAACCCATGTCTCAGTGCCAACCCTTTTTCATGTTGGATGAGATACACCAGGCTCAGTGCCAGTCCTTTTTCATGCTAGATGATATTTTCCATTTGTTCTCAGTGCCAACCCTTTTTCATGCTGGATGAGACCCACCAGACTCAGTGCCAACCCTTTTTCATGTTGGATGATATCTTTCCATACTTAGTGCCAACCCTTTTTCATGCGATGAGTTCCACCTATCACTCCCTCTCAAGAGGGACCACACTAAGCTTGTCCTTAAAGTACTCGAACTTCGTCCTCGATAGCAGCTTGGTGAACACGTTCTCAACTTGATCCTCGATAGTCACAAACTGGAGCCTCACTGATCCCCTCTGTACCATATCCCTGATATAGTAGAATCATATCTCGATATGATTCGAACTGTAATGGAACATCGCGTTCTCTGACAACTTCATGCAACTCTGGTTGTCACACCAAATGCAGGTTGCCTCCAATTCGAGACCAAATAACCCAGAAAACAACTTCTGAAGACATAATGCTTCTATTCTCGCTACACATGCTGCCACATACTCAGCTTCAGCTGGACTGAGTGCCACACATGAATTCTTCCTGCTGCTCCACAATACCATACTAGCGCCAAGACTGAAGCAGTATCCTAAAGTTCTCTTCTAGTCAAGAATACTTCTGACCCAATATGAATATGAGTATCCATACAATCCAAACTCATGGTCAAATAAATACCATAGACCATGATCTAGATTACCCTTAAGGTACCTCAACACATGTTTTGATGCAACCAAATGAACCTGTCTAGGATGCTCCAAATGCTAACCCAGGGTGTTCACAACAAAAAATATATCCAACCTTGTGTTTTTCAAATACATCAATGAACCCACCATCTTCCTGAATAAGGTAGAAACCACAATCTTTGAAGTTGTATCCTGTAACAACTTCAGATTTGATACCATCGAAGTAGCCATGTAATTAAAGTCCAACATCCCGAGCCTCTTCAGGATTTCCAGAACATAATTTCCTTGATTTAGGAAAATCCCATCTGATCTCTATTATACTTCTAGTCCCAAGAAGTAGTGCATCATTCCCAAATCTTTCATCTCGAATTCTATATCTAGTTTTCTCTTACACTTCGTGATGATATTTTCCCTACCTGTTAGAAACATGTCATCCACATACAACAGTATAATCACCAGTTCACCATACTCGACCTTAAAGTAAAGGTTAGGATCCACACTGCTCTTGGTAAAACCCAAGTTCATCAGAAACTATCAATCCTGCCATACCATGCTCTGGGTGCTTCCTTCAATCCATATAAATCCTTCTTTAACATGTACACATAAGTTGTTAGGATCCAAAATTCTCAAAATATAAAAAAATAACAGAAGTACACACCATGTACAAAATGTCAAAGTGGATAACAACTCCAATATAGATAATTTACACAATAACTCCTTAAACAATAGGGGAACCCCCTCCAAATAACCAAATACCTTTCATACTTCACAATTCCCCTCTCAATAATGAATACATGATCTCTTATATATAGCTATTTACACTTGCACATGAGGCCCATTTATCACTAGGTTGACCCTATTACATATGTATTTACAAATTACATGTACATTTAGGCCCCTATATGCCCCCCTTGGGGTCATATCATATAAATTTAGCCATTGTTATGCCCCTCTTGGGTCATAACATAGTACCATCCTTCAAAAATCTTCGTCCTCAAAGCTTTGGATTTAAAGGCTTCACATGTGATGAAACCAAGTAATATGTCTTTCTTATGTTCCTGCTTTCTTCATTCCATTTTTGATGATCTATCCATCCAAAATCAATTCTTTTCAGTCTTAATCCTTGGTGTCTAGTTGTTGAATAATTTTCTTTCCTTTGATTCCATGTATTTTTGTTTAAGCTTCTCCAATTTGTAGTCGTTGTTGGTCTTTGATAATAGCTTGTTGAAGAGTATTTTGGTGATGCCTTGTTCCATGAATATTGACAAGTATTCCATCTTCTTCCTTCATAATGTTGATATCGTCCTTCTTGTCTTCCTTGAAATGTTTCTTGGTAATTAGGGTGTCGATACAATTTCACATTTGATGGTCTTCCTTCACTATACACATTCATTTCATCTATGTTATTTTCAGTGACAATGGAATCCTCAATCATCTTTTCTTGGTATTTGATTACTCTAGCCTTTGAGATAATACTATCATATTTGGCATGCACATCCTCTAGATGGAGTTCAACTTCTTCAAGTATCTTCTATTGACCTTCTTGAATCTTGTCTTCTTTCTCCTTTTGAAGGTGCAATGTGATCTCATCTAACAAATTCCAACGTCCTTCTTCAATTCTGGATTTCATTTCTGACTTTACCTCATCCGTATTTAAGGATTCTTCAACCTTCTTACAAATTTCATCTTGCAGTATTTTGGTAGATTCTTCATCCAAGATTCTTATTTCTTCTTTATTTTGACAATTCTTCTTTTCTTCTTTCAATATCTTAACCTCATCCAATATGTTTTTATTATGGCTTCGTAATCTACATATCTCTTCATCTTTGTTTTTCAAATCTTCCCTTGACTCATCATTTTCCCACTTTTATTTACTATTATTTTCTTGCTTTAAGTTCTTAACCTCCTTAACGAGTGATTCATTAAGGGATCGTATCTTAGATATCTCCTCACCCTTCTTCTTAATCTCTTCCTTTTCTTCTTTTAATTCATCTTGAATTCTATACAATTCCTCCATTTTTGTATCCCTAATCCATTTATCTGAGAAGAGTTTTTCAAATTCTTCCCATGTGCAGTGCCATCTAGTATTTTGAACAACACTCATCCACCACTTCCAAGATTCATCAAAAAAATAATCTCTTTCTTTCTTAGGAGTCATATTATATTCTTTTACCAACCTCAACCATTCCATAGGATTGATTTCAGCTTTATCTTCATCTCCTATAAATTTTAAGATAGGGTATCTAAATAGTCCTATTGACTAGTCTCAAACGTGTGTTCTGAAGTTTATATATTGTAAAGGAGGTTTTCCCCTTGAATTGGACTGAACTTTATTTATTTCTTATCATTTTTAAGACATTAGGTCATAACATTTGGTATTAGAGCTCAAGGTCTTGGGGTTTCACTGCTACATTTGAGACACCTTGGAATTTTAGCTATAAGTATTTTTATATGACATTTCAGAAGAAACCCCTTGGAGGAAATTTAGTAGACAAATCAAGGTATTTGGGGTTAAAATTTCAGCTCTTGAGGCCTTACACTTTCGGAGATACAACCTGTGTAAGACAGGGTTTTGGAATCATCCTGAATTTATTCATTGTGGAATGTTCGCTATAAATATTGTTCTGTAATGTTTCAGACCCTGAAATCCGATCATATTCATAGAAATTATCAAGGTATCTGTGATAAAAATATCAGCTTCTAGGTCATCCCACTTTTGTAGATACACCCTATGGAAGATAGGGTATCTAACTAGTCCTATTGACTAGTCTCAAACAAGTGTTCTGAAGTTTATATATTGTAAAGGAGGTTTCCCCCTCGAAGTGGACTGAATTTTATTGATTTATTATCATTTTTAAGGCAATGGGTCATAACATTGAGTCTTCCTATCCTGTGTCTCAAACCCATGTGGTTTTTCCACATAAAATTCCACTTTTATTTCACCATTCAAGAAGGTTATCTTTACATCCATCTAGTGCACCTTCCATTTCATCAAAACGACCAATGAAATTATAATCTTGATTGAGGTATATCTCACTACGGGAGAAAAAATATCCTCATAGTCAATCCCTTCCTTTTGAGAGAAACCTCAAGCCACAAATCTTGCCTTGTATTTTAAATATTTCCAACAACTGTGTGTTTCGTCTTGTAGATCCATTTTGAACTCACCACAAATTTATTCTTTGGTTTGGGAACCACATCCCAGAAATCATTATGCATAATGGAATGGTATTCCTCTACCATGCCATCTTTCCATACTTGCTTTTTTGTAGCCTCTTCATAACTGGAATGTTCTGCATCCATGATATCACACAAGCATGCCACGTAGCTGGAATGCAACTTTGGCTTCTTAATTTCCATGAAATATTTATTTGGGGCACCAATTTTTTCTGCATATTTGATAAGATCCTATGTCAAAGCTGGTCTTATCTTGCAAGAAGGCATCTCTACTGGTTTCTGAGGTTCTACTTCCGGAATGACTTACTCTAGTTCAACTGCCTTTGTCTTTGGAACTATAGGAACTTCATTCTCTTCCTCATGAACCTCTTCTGCACATATCTATTTGGATTTATTGAAAGTTGCATTCTCATCGAAGGTCACATCTTGGCTGATATCCAATTTTTGGTGACTGGGAATGTATATCATGTAATCCTTCTATGTGTCACTGTAACCAACAAATATGCCCTTCTATATAGAAGGTTCCAACTTTGTCCTATTTTCCTTGGGGACATGAACAAATATAGGGAAACCAAATATTTTGAAATGGTTGACTTCTGGATTCTCTCCTGAAAACATATCTTCGAGTGTCTTGTTTTCAAGCACCTTCTGGGGACTTCTATTATGCACGTACATTGTAGTCTTCGCTACTTCTTCCCACATATGCATAGGAAGATATTGATAATGGATCATGTCCTTTACTGCTTCCATGATTGTTCAATTCTTCCTTTCTGCTACTCCATTCTGCTGAGGGTTAGAGGGAGTATTTTTTCTGCTACTCCATTTAGCTGAGGGTTATAGGGAGTATTTTTTAAAATATCCTTCTTAATCCCAAATTCCTTGCAATACTCCTTGAATTCTTGTGAGGTGAATTCACCTCCATTGTCTGATTGCAAGGTCTTTATCTTCCGCTCTGTCAGGTTTTCTACCAGTGCCTTGAACTCTTTGAATTTGCCAAAAATTTCATTCTTTGTCTTCAACAAATAAATCCAAGTTTTACGTGAGTAATCATCAATAAAAGATACATAATATACATACCCACTTAGTGAAGATTCCGACATTGGTCCACACATGTATGAATGCACGATGTCCAAAATTCCTTTGGCTCTGCTATCTCTATTGGGAAAGGAGTGTTTCATGTTTTTTCCTTGTGAACAACCTTTGCACACACCATCTGGTTCTTCTTGGATTTCTGGTAGACCTGTCACCATATTTCTCACAACTATAATGGCTTTGTAGTGTAGGTGAGAAAATATCCTATGCCATAGTTCACTGGGATTCACAGTATCATGAACCATTGAAGAATCAGATTGTCCTTTTAATTTGTAGAGTCCTCCATCTTCAACTCCAATCACTACTGCATCATCAAAGGTCTTCCCTATAGGCCACATAAGAACTTTACCATAACAAAATGCTACTCTGAATCCTTCCTTATCCAATGCTAAAATTGAGAGAAGATTCTTCTTTAATCCTGGAACATAGAAAACTTCCTTCATCTTCATTAGCTTTCCTGAGTCTAAATTGTAGGAAGATTCTCCAACTCCTTTGACTGGATACTGATAGTCATCACCCAATTTCACCTTGTGAGGTGAATATTTATGAACAAGGTTAGATAAGGAGTCTTCATAACCTGTCATGTGCTTGGAAGCACCACTGTCTACCAACCAATTGTCGCTTCCATGTGTGACAGTGCCTGTGAGGTATGAGATAAACAAATAATCCTCATCACTTGATTCATCTTGCTTTGAAACCTTCTTGGGTGGCTCATGATCTTCAACTGTATGAGCTTGATGCCTCTTACCTCCTTTATTTTTCTTTATTTCCTTAATGAGGGGACAATCCCTAGAAAAGTGTCCCAATTCCCAACAAAATAAACATCTGATGTTTGATTTGTCTCTTCTACCCTTCTTAAAATTGTTAGGTGAAGAGTGCTCATTATTGCTCTTTCCTTTCCTGGTTTGGGAGGCTAGGGATTGATCTTCATTTGCCATATTTTATTCTCTTGCTTCCATCCTAGCTTCTTCCTGGTTGCAATCTTCGCAAAGGCTACTAAACTTGGGAAGCTTCTTTCTTGAGAAAATACCTTGGATGAATGCATCTCATGACCTTGGGAGGCTATTCAAGGTGGTCATCACCATCTCTTCTCCTTCTACCGAGTCACCAATGGATTCTATCTGCTCCTTTATTTGATTCACTCTTGAGAAGTAGGAGTGAATGGATTTTGAGTTATGCATCTTCACATTCTCCAACTAAGTTCTCAGATTCATCCTTCGGTTGACGTGCTTCCTTCAAACAAATGAGTTAAGGTGTCCGTCATTTTATTTGGAGAAGATAATGATGATAAATGATGGATAGGGTGGTCCTTGATGGATTCTGCAATAATCCTTTTGCTTTCACCATGTCCTTCTTATGCTTTTCCTTAACTTCATTTCCTTCAGGTTCTTGAAACTCTTCTTTGATGAACATATCCAGATCATATTCTTCAAGAAGGAGGGTTATTTTTTACCTCCAATCCATGAAGTTATCAACTCCATGTAGCTTCTCATTGATCTTCGTTCTGGTAGTCATCCTGCCTGGGACCACACAAAAATATGACTAGAATTGCTAATTATTAGAAGAGATGTTTGAACTTACCAACATGTGTGCTCTACTAAGGAGAGCTTCTTGGTGGTCTTGCTTCGTTAAAATCCCCCCCAGAAACTGAAAAACGTTAACCTTATGGTTTGGGTGAAACCCTAACTGCGACAGCTACAAACTTAAAAACTAGTTCGCTAGAAAAGCACGCTAGGCTAGGGTGAACTTCCCAGTGGTATTGGTTTGTCTGACAAATGCCTATAGAATAAAAAAACAAGTCCTTTTAGGATTCTATATTTTCATCTAGATTCTATTTAGGCCTACTCTGATCCCATGTTAGAATTTTAAATTTTTTGGTTACACAGTTACAATATCTTCTTTTAGCATTTAATCCAATAACAAATGTAATAAGATCACTGAAAGATAGACAATTAAAAATACAATAGAACACAAATTTTATCATGGGAAACCCTCGCGGAGGAGAAAACCCAACAACCAAAATCCTCATTATAGATTCTTTCAACCAATACAATAATGCGCTATATCTCTCCAAGAAAGACCAAGACCAAAACACTAAAAGAAAAAGTCTCCAAGACTTGTGCGCTAGACCTCCTTATGCACTCCAAGATACACAAGAGAAGTGTGTGTGTGTGAGTGACCAAATGAGAGGAACCTATCCTCTATTTATACAAAAAAGTATATATCGAAGAGACACGGATCTTGACCTAACTAACCCATAAAAAAGGGCAGAATTCTACATTAGCCACAATGGGCATTTTTACAATTACAAGTAAAATACCAATAAAATAATAATTTATTTTGATCTGACTTTTACAATACAAATACAATAATCTTCTAGAGATTTGACAAATACAAATATACAAGAATATCTTCTGTAGTTACACCAAAAATATAACAATGGTTACGACTGGACAAAGGACAGTCGAGTTCATCCCACATCACAAAGAAATGAATGGAAGAGGTTGGGGAAAATATAGGACCCAACTTGAAGTATTTAATGAGGGATTGTGGGAGTGCATGGCATACACATGTTAGGTGGGGTTCTCGTAAGGGGGGAGCCCCCCTTTTGTTAAATTCCCTAATAAACCAATGAACATTGTTTTCCTCTAAGCTTCACATGGGGGAAAGGGACCAAAGGCCTCCCCGTTTAAGGAATTTTGTGTGAGAATGATTTCTCATGGAATTATTTCAATGTGTTTAGCTCCATTTACTGAAATGATTCCTTCTTTCTATCTGATGGATAAGTTGTCCTGCCTATCAACTTCCTAATTATTTGATCGTAAGACATGGAATAACTCAATTTCCTGAAAGGATTGCATTTCTGTTCAAATTCTTATAAGGATTTCTTGAAGATGAATATTCTTCATAAGAGAGTTTTATCTTGCATGAGTGATTATTAATTTGGAATCTCCGACCACTGTGAGATTAGATATGCCTTTATCTTTTGCCAGAACCATGCCCTGAAGTAATGCATATGCTTAAGTTTGGTTATTTGAAGAATTCCCAATACTCTAGGAGAAAGAGAATTTTAGATGACCTGCTAAATTAAACAACACCACTTTCGCACCTGCTACCTCAAAATTGAAATTCTTTTTTTAAACCCTTAAAAACTAATTAAAACAAATTAAAAAAATAAAAGCACCTAAAATGAAACCTAAAAATAAATTTAAAAAACATAAAAAAGAAAATAAAAATAATCAA
>ML779265.1:252816-263863 GCA_009831015.1 Picea engelmannii
AATTTTTTTTAAATGGGTTGTTTTGTCCTTCTTTATTTTAAAAGTTTTTTTCTTCATTTTTTTTAACGTAAATTAAAAAATAAAAGTTTACTTAATAAATAAATTTTCAAATTTCCAATTTAGGGGATGATGTTAACATCTTTATTTGCAACAATACTAGTTGTCAATGAGACAATTTCAATTAAACTGTAATTTTAATTCCAATTTTTTTTTGTGCAACCAGAAGCACCACTTTTCGATTCAGGGGTCAATTTTCCACAATGGTATCGGTCGTCAAGGTCGTGATTTCAATCTTGTCATAATTTTAACCACCCCCCAAAAAAGGGTGCTACTAGTAGTGCCACTTTTTGACTTGGAGGTAAAAATAGCCACTAAATGCGACCTCTAAAAAAACGAGAACCTTGAAGAGTTTTGGTAACTTTTTTAGGAGTGTTTTCATTGTTCTTGTTAATTTGAGAGTGAATAGAAGATCTAGTCTATGCTAATGAGTTGTTGGAGTAGTTCCCTAAAGTGTTAATGCAGGCTAGTTCAATATCGTCATTCGAGGTTTCCTTTCGAGCTTACATATCAGTGCACTAAGAGACACATGGATCCATGTTGATTAAATGGTTAGGCTATAAGCCTAGTGTTGTAATCTTATAGATTACACGAGCATTCAAGAAAGGGACTACATCCGGGAAATCACATCAATAACACACACGTATCTCAAGAGAGAAGCAATATTTGTGGGAAGGTTATCCAACCGAGTTCATATTCCTTCTTTATTAGTATTTATAAATTAGGAATATGGTTGGAGAGATTGTACACGCTCTAAATATCCATTCGTTGGGTTCTCTTAACATGTACTTTATTAAATATATTCATATATTCTTACGCAAATGTATAATGTATGTTGAATATAACAAGGGCCTAAAAGGCCTCCCAACATCTCCCCCACCCTCAAGTCCTTTCTCGTTCTGACTAAGTGTGCAACAACATCCTGCTTGTCTACTCCTACAGAAGTATCCTTACTCTACATCAACCATGCATACCAATTTGTATAGGTAAATTAACCACAACATATGTATAGGAAGATACATGTATACAAGATTTACTGTGACTTGTTACTCTTTATAGACTAATTTCATATAGATCTAGATGACTACATATCGTAGGTCCTAGATCCTCGATCTCCCTATTGTCAACATTCTCTTCCATTTGAAGGACATGTAAATGTGTTGAACCTGCACATAATAGATCTAGCTAGGAATTGACATACACAGTTGTAGAGAAAATAGAAGAAAAGAGAAGCAGGAGAGAAAGAATGGAAGAATTCTCATTAACCAAATTAATGAATGATAATTTACACATGATATACTCTGTATAACTAAACCAATGTGCACTGGAGGAGAATCCAATGTTCCATAGTGGTGGTCTAGAGTGATCTAGACACACACCAGTAGTTACGAGAGTAAACTTCCACCTAGTCTAGTCTCTCTGACAGTTACGGGAGTGAACTGCCACCTAGTTTGAGTTAAATAGTCTATCAATCTTCAGTTAACTGACTGAAACATAGTGAAGTGAGGAGGAGATTAGGGAATTATGAGCAATGTGCTATTCTGGTGATGATACTAAGGACAATGTGCACTAGCTGGTGATGATCCCAATTATACATGGTGATAATCCCAATGTAGCATCTAGACTCCACTCAACTAATCAAACTAAAGTGAAAAATGAAGATAATATTCTCCCTAGAGGAATATTCTTCCTAAAATATAGGAGACTGAATAATGACTAATAAACATAGCAAAATCCTTAGGAAAAAGAAATCCTAGGTGTGTGTGAAGTAACTCCAACATCCCCCCTGAACATCACTATGGTGAAAATAAATAATGGGTCTCGACAACGAGGCCATGTTAGGTACCAAAATACAAAAGATACACTGAAATAAAATGAAGAAAGAGGGAAAACCTCATGGGAAAACGCCTCCCTCAAAGTACAATGTATGTAAAAAGAAGAACTGTCAGTTGCTAGAAAATTGTGTCCTTCACTCCAGGATGACTACACAGAGAATGGAACTTCTTCTTAGTGAAGGTCTTGGTGAAGATGTCTACAGTTTGTTCTGCTGAAGGAAAAAACTACAGGTCGATGATACCCTCATGTACTAAGTCCCGGATGTAGTGCATGTGGATATCGATGTGCTTCGTCTGCTACCTATGAACTGGATCTCTGCAGAACTTCAGAGTGCTCTGGTTGTCACACCAGATGATGATCGACTGATGAAACTAAATTCCCAACTCAGTGAGAAATTTTTTTAGCCACATAACCTGAATGGTTATTTTAACTACCCCTCTGTACTCTACCTTAGCTGAAGATAAAGCAATAGCAGCCTACTTCTTTCTCAACCAACAGATAGGCCCGGAACCAAGACTGAGTGAGTAACCAGAAGTGGAATTGCGATCAATGCTATAGTCATCCCAGACAGAATCAGTGAACCCGATGAGCTCCAATGTAGAGTCTGCTACATATTGAATCCCAAAGGTGATGGTGCCCTATACATATCAAAGGATACGCTTTGCAACCTTCCAATGTAGCTCATGTGGCTCCTACATGAACCTGGAGAATGCTCCAATTGCATAGGAGAGGTCTGGTATAGAGTGTGTGAGATACAACAAGCCCCCCAATAATTTTTTGCACAGTGTTTTTTCAACCAGTGGAGTGTCCCCGCCATCCTCAAGTATGACTCCTAACAGGAAAGGAGTCAGGGACGACTTGCAATCTGTGATGTGAAATCTCTCAAGGAGATCTCGTGCATACTTGGAGTGAGAAAATTTGATGCCTAATGCATCCTGACTGATCTCGAGTCCAAGGAAGAAATGTAGCGGACCCATGTCCATCATCAAGAACCTGTCATGTAGAATCCTCTTGACTACAGTAATCATTAAAGTCGAGCAACCGGTGATCAAAAAATCATCAACATACAGAACTAGGAGTAGAAGTGAATCAACCATCCTTAGCATGTAAACATTCGGGTCTGATTTACAACGTACAAAGTTCTATGACAATAGGTAAAACTCTATATTGGCATACCATGCCCTTGGAGCCTACTTAAGGCCATAAAGAGACTTCTTTAGTCGACAGACCAAATATGAATCCTGCATAAATCCTTAGGGCTGCTCCATATAGATCTCCTCAGAGAGATCATCGTGAAGAAATTCATTCTTCACGTCCATCTAACGGACTTCCCATCTCTTGGCTACCACAATGGAAAGTGCCAAACGTATGGAATCCATATTTGCTACTGGAGCGAAGGTCTCATCGTAGTCAATCCGATGCACCTGCTGAAAGCCTTTGGAAAATAGCATGGATTTGTATATGCTAATATGTCCATCCACTGCGCTCTTTGTCTTGTAGACCCATCTGCACCTGACAAGTTTCCTTCCAGAAGGATGGGAACCAGATCCCAAGTCTGGTTCTGGAGGAGGGAGTTGTACTCCTCCTGCATGGAAGATTCCCAAAAGGGATTTCCAATGGCCTCGCCATAATACTGTGGATATGAATATTGAACCAAGAAAAGATGAAGCCTTGGTGGCAATGGTTTAGTGGCAGTGAGTGCAAGAGGATGAAAATCAATCCCTTGCTTCTCATGCAAAGAAAATCAGAATAAAAAGAAGAAGTTTCATCAAAGAATTCAATGACAATAAAACTTCAGTAGCTCCAAGTCATGAACAAAGAAAAGACATATCAAAGATTCAATGCTTCAAATGTGACAAGTATGGACACATTGCGATAAAGTTTCCTACCAAGAAGAAAGGAAGACAACATACCTCCACTTCCGATGTTGATCCATAACCACCTCAGAGAGATGAAGATGAGGTGTTCTTCTTCATTTCATCACTCTCAGGTACGGTTCCTACTGATAGTGATATTTGGTTGATTGACAAAGGTTCTTCCAGACACATGACTGGATATAAAGAACATCTTACATACCTTGTAGAGAAAGAGTTTCATCTGCATGTTGTACTTGGTGATAATGCCAGATATACTGTGAAAGGAGTTGGATCTTCTTCCTTCCAATTAGATTCTGACATACCACTTCAATTAAGTGAGGTACTATATGTACTTGGGATGAAAAGGAACCTTGTCTCTATTTCTTCCTTAGAGGATAAAGGCTACAAGGTTACTTTCTCTGAAGGAAAAGTTATTGCATGGCACAAGAACTCACACATGGATTCTGCCCGAGTAATTGGTGTTCGAGAAAACAATTTGTATAGATTGACTTTCCATCCAGGCCAGGCCTTGTTACATGACACTATCATCTTGAGCGAGCTATGACATAGGATACTTGCTCATTTACATTATAGAGACCTTCCCACTCCGGGGAAGATGGTGATAGGCCTTCCAGAGATACATATTGTGCATGATGGCATTTGCAGAGGTTGTGCTCTTGGAAAGAATGTTAAGGGGTCCTTTCCGAGCGGTGACAGTAGATCCAAAGGGATCTTGGACTTCATACATTCAAATGTTTGTGGAACCATGATTGTTTCTTCCTTGAGAGGATACTTATACTATGTTCTCTTCATCGATGATCACTCTCGGAAGACATGGATTTAATTCTTGAAGACCAAGGATGGACTCCTTGCGAGATTTCAAGAGTTTAGAGCTCAGGTTGAGAACCTGACCGAGAGAAAGATAAAAGTGTTGAGATCAAATAATGGAGGAGAGTACACCTCCAGGGATTTCAGTGATTTCTGTATTGAGGTAGGGATCAAGAGGGAGTACATCGTTCCTTATAACCCTCAACAAGATGAGGTTGTAGTGAGGAAGAACATATCCATTGTTTAGGCAACCAAAGCGATGATACATGATCAAAATCTACCTATGATTCTGTGTGCAGAGGCATCCACGACAGTTGTGTACGTTTAGAACATGAGTCCTCATAACATTCTGAAGAACATGACTCCTGAATAATATTTCATTGGAGTGAAGCCTGAGGTTGGACACTTCAGGATATTTGGGTGTCTAGTATACATTCATGTACCCAAGGAAAAGAGGACAAAGATGGACCCTTCAGGAAGAAAGTGTACATTTGTGGGGTACAGTGAATATTCGAAGGCATACTAGATCTACATCCATGGTCAGAGACAAATAAAAGTTAGCATAGATGTCACCTTTGAAGAATATATATCCTTTCGAAGATCTGGAGAATCTCATATGGAGATTGACAATGAGAAGAAATAAGAGACAATACCTTCTCCCCCTTTCGCAGTTTAGAGGGAGACAATTACTGATCCAGTTGATCCAGTTAATCCTGTAGCTCTAGTTGATTTTCCCAGAGACATTATAGTAGGTCATAAGAGGCTTGCATGGGCTCGACAAACTCTGTAGGAGGCAGAGGGACATGCAACCCCTCGTGGTACATTTCAAGAGAGAAAGAGACCACATAGATTTTAGAGATATGTTTAAGATATGAGCCACATCATTGATACTGAGCCTTCTTGTCATGGAGAAGTAGCAGGTCAGCAGGTTTGGAAATATACCATTACCGAAGAGTATCAATCCATGAGGAAGAATGATGTGTGGTATATTGTTCTGAGACCAAAAGGGAAGTTTGTAGTGACTTCCAAGTGGATCTATAAGATCAAACATGCAACTAATGGAAGTTTCTAGAAGTACAAAACGATATTTGTGGCTAGAGGATTATCTTAGGTGGAGGGAATATATTATGAAGATACATTTTCTTCTATTGCCCGATACACTTCCATCCCTATGATTATTTCCCTTTCCGCATCAATGGGTTGGAAACTACATCAGATGGATGTGAAGACAACCTTTCTTAATGGAGAGGTTGAGGAAGAAGTTTACATCGAGCAGCCATACGGATTCGTGTTATATGAAAAGGAATCTCATGTGTGCAGGTTGAAGAAATCCCCGTATGGAATAAAACATGCACCTCGTGCATGATATGAGAATATTAATGGACAATTGATGCATTTCGGCTTCAAAAAGAGTGTTGTTGATCCCAACCTATAATACAACATTGTTGGTGATGAGAGACTGATTTTGGTCCTATATGTTGATGACTTATTCCTCATTGGTTCAGAAAGACTTATTGTTGAATGCAAGTGTGCATTGGCTTCTGAATTCGAGATGAAGGACCTTGGTATGATGCACTAATTCTTGGGACTAGAAGTGTGGTAGAGGACTGATGAGATTTTCCTGAGTTAAGGGAAATACACAGTTGAGATATTGAATAAATTCGGGATGACAGACTGCAAGCCCATGCATATACCGATGGTGATGAATCTAAAGAAACTGAGCGAGACTTCTTCTGATTCAGGAAAGATTAATTCACATATTTACAGACAAATGATTGGATCATTGATATATCTGGTTAACACCAGACCTGATATATGGTATGCAACGAGTGTACTCAGCCAGTTTATGAGTCAGTCGAGACATTCACATTGGATAGCAACGAAGCATGTGTCGAGATATTTATGAGGCATGATTGGTTATGGACTGACATATGCCTTTGGTGTAGACATGATATTGTAGGGATATGCCGATGCAGATTGGGCAGGGAGTGAAGTGGACCGGAAGAGAGCCTTCGATTGTTATTTTACTTTGGGATATTCCATGGTTTCTTGGTGCATCAGGAAACAAACTTCTGTGGATTTGAGTACCGCAAAAGCAGAGTACATTGCATTATGTTTGGTAGTCTGTGAATTAGTTTGGCTTCGCAAGATCCTTGTAGACTTATTTGGACATGAGATGGATTCCACTATTATCCATTGTGATAACCAGAGCTGTGTGAAGCTCTTAGAGAATCCTATGTTTCATGAAAAATTGAAACACATTGAGATCAAATACCATTACATAAGAGATATGGTACAGAGGAAAGCAGTACATGTGCAGTACCTTTCTACACACGAGCAAGTTGCAGATGTCTTCACCAAACCTCTTGCCATGAAGGATTTTGGGTACTCCTATGAGAGACTTGGCCTGGTGGAGAATTCCTCCCTAGTTGAGAGGAAGTGTTGATGATTGCAACTTCATGAGACATTCTCCAGATCGTACTCCTCTGGACTGAGTTGCGATGATCTGTGAGAACGCCTATGTTATAGGTGACTCATACTCCTCTAGACTGAGTTGAGATGACGTGTGTTGGTTTCTTTTCGTGCTCCTCTGGACTGAGTTGAGATGACTTGAGATGGTCTCCTGTCGGACTCCTATGGACTTAGTTGAGTTGACTTGATATGGTTCTCTAGTTCATACTCCTATGGATTTAGTTGAGTTGATCTGTTTGAGAGTGACGTCCCTTGTGGTTGAGAAAAAATGGACTTGTCCTTAGTAGTATAGCACTAGAGGATGTTTGTGATATCCCTTGTTATATTGTCTAAGAGTAATATTATTGTGAAACCCTAATTTGTATTGTAAAGGGTACAAGTTATCCTATTATGTAAAGATAATTAATATTGTGTAAAAGATTAATTATATTATTGAGTTGTACAAATTGGCCCTATTGTGCCAATAGACACATCTAATTGATGAGTTAGGTCATGTATTTATAAGAGAGATACATCCCCATTGTGGATCATATCTCATTCACTCAAGGATTAACTTGGAAAACTAAAATTTGGTGCACACTTCTTATGCGCTAGATTTCTCGGTCATAGAGCACCCTATTGTGTGTGCTAGAGTTTATGGTGTGAGGGTGATCTTCTCTTGACTCTATAACAAAGGATTGTTGGGTTTTTCCCTTGTTTGAGAAGGGTTTCCCCAGGATAAATTCTTGTGTCTTGTGCATGGTGTAAATGTGTTGAACCTGCACATAATAGATCTAGCTGGGAGTTGACATACATAGTTGCAGAGAAAATAGAAGAAAAGAGAAGAAGGAGAGAAAGAATGGAAGAATTCTCATCAACCAAATGAATGAATGATGATTTACACATGATATAATTTATATAACTCAACCAATGTGCACTGGAGGAGAAGATAATGCACCATAGTGGTTGTCTAGAGTGATCTGGACACACACCAGCAGTTACAGGAGTAAACTTCCACCTAGTCTAGTCTCTTGGGTAGTTACAGGAGTGAAATGCCACCTAACTGAGTTAACTATTCTATCAGTCTCCGGTTAACTGACTTAAATAGAGTGAAGTGAGGAGGAGATCAAGGAATCATGAGTAATGTGCAAGTCTAGTGATGATCCCAAGGATAATGCACATTAGTTGGTGATGATCCCAATGTTGCATGGTGACAATACCAATGTAGCATCTAGACTCCACTCAACTAATCAAACTGAAGTGAAAACTGAAGAGAATATAGGAGACTGAATAATGACTAATAAACATAGGAAAAACCTTAGGAAAAAGAAATCCTAGGTGTGTGTGAAGTAACTACAACATGTCCCCTGAACATCACTATGGTGAAAATAAAGAATGGGTCCTGGCAACGAGGCCATGTTAGGTACCCAAATGCAAAAGATACACTGAAATAAAATGAGGAAAGAGGGAAAACCTCACGGGAAACCCCCCCCCCCTGTTAAGGTACAATGTATGTAAAAAGATGAAATGACAGTTTCTAGGCAATTGTGTCCTTCACTCCAAGACGACTGCGCAAAGAATAGAACTTTTTCTCAGTGAAGGTCTTTGTGAAGATGTCTGCAGTATGTTCTGCTGAAGGAAATAATTGCAGGTCGATGATCCCCTAATGTACTAAGTACCGGATGTAGTGAATGTGGATCTCGATGTGCTTCGTTTGCTGGCTTTGAACTGGATCTCTACAGAGTTTTAGAGTGCTTTGGTTGTCACACCAGATGACGATCGGACGATGAAACTAAATTCCCAACTCAGTGAGAAAATGTTTTAGCCACATAACCTGAATGGTTATGTTAAATACCCCTCTGTACTCTCCCTCAGCTGAATATAGATAAATAAAAGCCTGCTTCTTGCTTGACCAACAGATAGGCCCAAAACCAAGACTAAGTGAGTAACCATATGTGTACTTGCGATCAATTTTATCACCAGCCCAGTCAAAATCAATGAACCCAATGAGATCCAATGTAGATTTTTCTACATAATGAGTCCCAAAGGTGATGGTGCCCTATACGTATCGAAGGATACACTTTGTAGCCTTCCAATGTAGCTCATGCGACTCCTGCATGAACCGGGAAACTGCTCCAACTACATAGGAGAGGTCTGTCTGGAGTGTGTGAGATACAACAAGCTCCCCACTAGCTTTCTATACCATGTGTTGTCAACCAGTGGAGTGTCCCCGCCATCCTCAATTTTGACTCTTGATAGGAAAGGAGTTGGGGCAGACTTGCAGTCTGTCATGTGAAATCTCTCAAGGAGATCTTGTGTATACTTGGCCTGAGAAAGTTTGATGCCTGATGCATCCTGACTGATCTCGAGTCCAAGAAATAAGTGTAGTGGAACCATGTCCGTCATCAAGAAATTGTCATAAATAATCCTCTTGACTGCAAAAATCAATGAAATTGAGCAATCGGTGATCAACAAATCATCAACATACAGAACTAGGAGTAGAAGTGAATTAATCGTCCTAAGCATGTAAACATTCGGGTCTGATTTACTATGTACAAAGTTTTTTGACAACAGGTAGGATTCCATCTTGGCATACCATGCCCTCAGATCCTACTTGAGGCCATAAAGAGACTTCTTCAGTTGACAGACCAAAGTTGAATCCTGCATAAATCCCTGGGGTTTCTCCATATAGAAATTCATTCTTCACGTCCATATGATGGAATTCCCATCCCTTGGATACTACAATGGAAAGGGACAAATGCATGGAATCCATCTTCTCTATTGGAGCGAAGGTATAATCATAGTCAATGCCATGCACCTGCTAAAAGCCTTTGGCAACAAGCCTGGCTTTGTATCTACTAATATGTCCATTTGTTGTGCCCTTGGTCTTGTAGACCCGTCTGCACCTGACATGTTTCCTTCCTGAAGGAAGGGGAACCAGATACCAAGTATGGTTCTTAAGGAGGGAGTTGTACTCCTCCTACATGGCGGATTCCCAAAAGGGATTTCTAGCAGCCTCGCCATAAGACTGTGGATCTGAAGACTGAACCAAGAAAATATGTCTGGGTGGAAACGATTCAGTGGAAATGAGTTCAAGAGGAGGCTCCTCGAAATCAAATCAAGTCCTCCTAGTATCAACTAGATCCCCTGCATCCTAAAGAGTAGTCTGAGCCCACTTAGGCATTTGCTCTGGCTCTACATCTGCATTTGCATGCACTAACTCTGCATCTGACTATACCAAATCTGTATCTAGATAATATGAATCCTATGAATAAGAACTCTCATCTAAATAAAATTTTCCATGTGCATGCTCATCATCTCTGGCAGGTGGAAGAAAAAAGGTGTGTGCATGCGGTTGTTGAGGTACATGTGAGACACTTACCTCGAATTGGACACTTCGCTCAATGATGAGTGGGTCCGAGGAAAGATCAATAAGTTTGTATCCCTTCACACCATCAGGTTATCCAACAAAGATACACTTTTTTCTCTATGGATCAAGAGCCTTCTGTTGGACACACCTACCACACTTAGAGGGGGGGTGAATGAGTGTGGGGCTCTTTTTCCCAAAACTTCCCTCTTGCACAAAAAATCATCAATTAGCATTCAACATTTATTCATTACCCATTGTTGTCATTTATAATGATTTAGATGTGAGCACATATCAACAACATATATCAGCAATATATCATCAACAAGTCATCGCCACAATGAACACAAAGAACACAAGATGTATGTACAATTTTCTTTTTATTACGGACTACAATCCTTGGGGTTTATTAGCAACAACTTAATAGAGTACAACTCTACAAGAGCACCAACTCTATATGGAAGAATCATCTTGCATTCTCAGCACCAACTAATATGAGGCAACAATCCTCAACAAATATCAATCTGTACCATAAACAAGAGCATCAACCATGCACCAACATGTGCCAAACAACCTATAATCAACCTGTACCATAAACAAGTGCATCCAACCATGTACCAAGTATATACCAATCATTTGTCAACCACTCATC
>ML779265.1:270510-297220 GCA_009831015.1 Picea engelmannii
GTCCTTCATCTTCGTAAGGCCATAACTCTCAAACCAGGAGGAGTTATGTGACATTCCACATACCACCAGAAATGGCATGACAAGCACTATCCATCTAGGATAGTTTCACCAACAATTTTCTTGATCTTCATCTCGTTATTCCTGATACAAGCATGGGTCCTCCAACTATTCTTCTAGGATAACTCAATCCGTAAAGCGTCTTCCCATGAGGGATTTCACCATAAGGGGACCACTTTGGAGTTCATCCATTTTTACACCTTATCAATCATGATAAGACAATAATGAGTCATCTATACATTTTTCCAAAAATGCATCATATACCAATGGAACCACATCGATCCATCTTCATCATGTATCAATGACAAATCATTGATCCATCTTCATCTATGCATTCTCATCAAGGAAAATACATATTATATTACATAAATTATCAATCAATCAATCCTTTGACATCAATCAATCACTTGACATCAATCAATCAAACCATTGGCATCAATGACAACATGATCCAACACCTTCCTCTTTTAAGAGGGAATTCGGGCCCATGCACGTGAACCGAAAATACGGAAGTCGGTCACTTCTGGTTTGAGGCCGCTCCAAGCCTCGTAGGGGGTCTTATCCTTGACATATCTATGGGGAGATATATTTTGGGTGTAGGTTGCACAATTAGGTGCTTTGGCCCATAATCTCTGTGGAAGTGACTTTTCATGTAGCATGCAAGATTCCATCCCTTTTAGAGATCTATTTTTCCTCTCAAAAACTCTATTTTTTTGTGGTGTACAGGGAACCATGTGCTGCAAATGAATCCTTGCGTCATGACAAATATTATGAATCTCATGGTTGACATACTCTCCCTTGTTATTTGTTCAAAGGATTTTGATTTTATTTCCTGACTGTGTCTCAACAAGGGATTTGAAATCTTTTAGGTGTTGAAAGACCTTTGATTTTTTATTGAGAAAGAAAACCCATGTGAAGCATGAGAAATAATCAACAAAAATGAGCAGGTACCTTGCTTTGATGATGGATGGATGCCGAAAAGGGACCATGAGGTCACTATGGGTTAGATCTAAAGGAGAGGAAGCCCTTTGTGTCTTTCCTTTGTCGAATTTCTCTTGAGGGTGTTTTCCAAGAACACATCCCTCACAAATTCATTTGGAGAAGTGGATGTCTGGTAGACCATCAACCAATCCCTGTTTTCTAATTTTTTTCATATATCTAAAATTTAAATGCCCAAAACTTTCATGCCATATCATATTGCTTTCATTAGCATGGGTAAGAAGTAAAGCAAAATCTGGTTCAATAAATTCAGAAAATGTGTAAATCCTAGATTGATGATTTACCTCATCGGTAGAAACCATGGAATTGGTTTACATGTCATAGATATCCACTCCATCAGGTGTGAATTTTACTTTCTTTCTGATGCCGCAATTTTTCATCTGATACGCAGAGAGAAGATTGACAAAAAATTGGGAACGTGCAACACATTCTCAAAGATTTCGTTGGTGAGTTCAATCCTTCCTTTTCCAGTGACCTCGACTGGAGAGTTGTCCCCCGTCAGAATGGGAGGACCTTTGCATGCATCCAATGAAGAATAGACTACTTTTATGTGATCCATGTGGTGTGATGCTCCTAAATCTATGATCCAAGCATCAGGAGAGGAGTTGATGGAAATCAAAGCATGGCTAGAATTTACTTTCTTGGGATTCTAATCTTTTGGCTTCTTTTCCTTTGCACCCTCGGGGATGCGATCTCCAAGGTTGTTTTGATGAAGTATTTTGGTCATTATATCTATTTTTTTTTGCATACATGCAGATTCTGGATGGAATCCTTTATGGAAGTATGTGCATTTCTCCCCTTTTCTTCCCTTTTCACCTTTGGATCCGAAGGCATCGTTGAAGGGTTTTGAGTACCCTTCCTTCTTAGGATTTGCATGTTTTTTCTTTTTGTATTTGTATTTATATTTCTGATATTTATGACCGCTGCCATCTTTCACAGTAAGTGCATGCGCCTTTGGGCCTTTGATTTTTCCCATGTTGATGAGCTTGTTTTTCTCTTGTGTTAGAGACTCAATAAAATCCTCAATAGAAGGAATCTTCCAGGTGGCTCCAGAGGGGAATATAACTGAATGAAATTTGGATACAAACATTGAGTATTTTGGACCAAGTTTGGAGAGAATGCGAGAACCATTTGTTTCACCTCCTTAGATTTATCAACCCCGCAAGCCTTGAGTTGCGACAACAAATCCTATTATTTGGTAAAGAAACCTTGGAGATTGTCGAAGCTTTTTGGATCCAATGTGAACAATTCCACCTTGCGAATGTGTCCCCTCATCTCATCTTGTTTTCCAAAGAGCCCTTCCATGGTGGTCCAGGCTTAATTTAGGGTTTTACAGGAAGATATGTGAAAGAGGATATCATGAGAAACGAGACTGTAAATTGTTTTGAATGCTTCATCCATTCAATTTAGATACTTGGATTTTTCTATGGTTGATGTTGGTTTTGTCTCTGTGTTTATGGTTAACCTATATGATCCTCTACTTCGAATATGCATGATCATATTCTCCTTCCATGCAAATAAGTTGTAATGTGTAATAATTAATTTTTTTGGGAATTCCATTTTTCCATTGTCTTCAATCTTCGGTACCTGCAAAAATAATTTGGTGTGGCTTTTCCTTAGTAGTCCATCGAATCTGACACCATGTAAATGTGTTGAAACGGCATGGAATAGATCTAGCTGGGAATTGGCATACACAGTTGCAGGGAAAATAGAATAAAAGAGAAGTAGGAGAGAAAGAATGGAAGAATTCTAATTAATCGAATGAATGATAATTTACACATGATATATTTTGTATAACTCAACCAATGCGCGTTGGAGGAGAAGCCAATGCACCATAGTGGTGGTCTATAGTGATCTAGACACACACCAATGGTTAGGAGAGCAAACTACCACCTAGTCTAGTCTCTCGGGCAGTTATGGGAATGAACTGCCACCTAGTTGAGTTAACTAGTCTATTAGTCTTCAGTTAACTGACTGAAACAGAGTGAAGTGAGGAGGAGATTAGAGAATCATGAGTAATGTGCAAGTTTGGTGATGATCCCAAGGACAAAACAAATTAGTTGGTGATGATCCCAATGTTGCATGGTGACAATACCAATGTAGCATCTAGACTCCACTCAACTAATCAAACTAAAGTGAAAACTGGAGAGAATATTCTCCCTAGAGGTATATTCTTCCTAAAATATAGGAGACTGAATAATGACTAATAAACATAGGAAAAACCTTAGGAAACAAAAATCCTAGGTGTGTGTGAAGTAACTCCAACACATGGTTATTCTTCTTGTGATCTTGGTTACTGCAACTATTGTATATTGTATACTGCATTGTTTATGGTTCAAGTTCATGCTAAATTGAAAGAAAGTACATGTGCTTGATCTAAGAATTAAAAATTCAACATGCACCTCTTCATTTAAATTAACATTAATAACATTTGTCTTTTAATTTAGAATTATTATCTTCCTCTATTATTATTCACACATTATCGTGCAAGCTTTTCAATTTAGTAAGAGGATTTTTCATAAATCGATCACAAGTATGGATCGATTTCTTTTAACTCGATCCCATGCCTTTTTATTTCCTTCTTAATATTTTACTGTGTCCCTAGTTCTCCAACATATCATATTTGAGCTTTTCAATTAGCTTTCCAATTCATTGGATGTATGTGATCACTTAATATCAATAAGGACAGAATCCAGATCCTATATGGTTCAAAGTTTCTTCATGAAAATAGAAATGATTCCTCTGTATGTTAAAATTTACACAGACGTACTTTCAGGACCTCTATTACATATGACCATAGGAAGTGACTAAGCGCTAAGCCAAATGAGTGCTTAATCACTTATCAATATTGAAGATCGTGTTTTATTTGCACATTTGAGATGGACAGTTCTCGTTTACTTAGGGACTTCGGTGTTTCGGGACTCAGGCCTTTGAAGTATTCCAATTCTTCCAGAGTAAATTTCACCGAAGTGCGTATAATGTATTCACTAATAGATCAGACGATCAATATTTAATCTTCCGTTAGATGGACGATCCTAGATTGTCCAAAGGCTTCAAACAAATTGATGGTCGAGAGCCCTCCCGAAGTAGATCAATGTTTAGCGTTACTTCGTGATTCACGATTACTGTATCCTTCCACTGTTCTTGTTCGAACGGTCCAAAAACATTCCTGAGGTTATTAGATCAACGACTAGCATTAACTTCGGCCTTCGACGCTTCGGGTATTTTAGTTGGTAGAAGAAGCTAGATATCCCTAGAGGATGTAGTCCAGAGTGACGTGGCTATTGACATCATTGTTGACGTGACACTGGCTGAGTGGCTGCCATGTGTCACCTTGATTCGTTACTTTCGTATACCTAATGTGCCAACTATACTTTGACACTTGTCACCAATCGATTGGGCCACGTATCATATTTTTCTTCTGCCACATATCTTACTTCACGGCTTCATGAGTTTTGGCACTTTTTATACCATCCTTCGATTATTTCCAAATTGCCGAATAGATCTACCACCGTAGATTTTCAACTGTATTGATCCTACGACCTTTGTTTATTCCAGAACTCTGGGGTTCGGGAGTTCTTGGTTTATCTAAGTTGTTTATCACTGGAGTAGGTTAGGGCCGGATTTGACCACCTTCTTCCTTAGCGCATTCACTCCAGATCAACAGTTGACGGGATTTCTTATTCTTCCTCTGATTTGATGGTCGACGGGAGTTCGTGACTTCGAGGCTTCTGTTAAGAAAAAAGGATCTGAATACAAAATACCACAATAGTACCAAAGATATCTAAATACAATCACCTCACAAGATATATGGAACAATATAGAAAACCACCACTTTATTATAGAAAACCCTTGAGGTAGGGAAACACCATACAATGGATTTTATTATGGAAGGGATCCTCTCCTATTCACTTACCTCTTCGAGGGGGCTTCCTCCTATTGAGCTTTAGATCCAAATAGAATAATTCTCTTCATGTCTCATTACATTGCATGAACCCCTTTATATAGTGCAATCAACCACCTAAGAACATTCTAGAGGAGGAACCTTCTAGAAGAATAAGTCCTATTACATTTATTATATCTAACTAACTACCATAATGGGCCTTATTTAATACTATAGTGGACCTAGTCCACCTTACATTGAATGGCCTCCACTATGGGCCCTCCGGGGCCCCCACTACCTCTTTAGCTACCTAACATTCCATCCCCCTTATGAAAGCGTTGTCCTCAACGCTTGGTATAAAACCATATATTAGGGTCCCATGGATAAGTGTGGACCATAGTGTTGAACTAGACTAGAGAACCAGGGTCCCATTGAGAAATGAATGCCACCATGCTAAAGTAGTCCAACTGCCATTGTAAACCAGGGTCCCATGTTCAAGTGATCATGTGAACTCCACGTGGAAGATATCGGCACCCAATAACCAACTAAAAATGTTGCTCAAAATACTGAAACCTATCATGTGGATCCAAATAATAATATCCATCTACATAGTGGGATAGGGTCAAATCTGAATCTGGAAGGAAAAATACCATTGTAGAATATGCAGGTTGGACACTGGTAATCATAACTAGCTCTTGATTTTTCACATTGATGTTCTCTGCAGAAGGTGGAGTAGAGTCATCAAATAAAAGATGAAAGTAGTTATCATCCCAGAGATTACAATTTTCCATATACCAATCCTCACAATCTTCCTCATAATCATACCAATCATATCTTTCTTGAGTATATTCTCTTGTGATGTCAATGTACATGCTATTCCTAATATATCTCTCATGTGCTGCAAGTTTGATCTCTTCAATAGCTTCCATATCGCGATGAAATTTTGTGTTGGAGGCTTCCATTTTGTGTTGTAGGGCCATGAGGGATTGAATTATATATCCAATGGAACTAATATGGTAGCAATATAAGCACCCTATGAAAAGTTATGAACTCTGCAGTTTTGCCGCCATCACAAACCCCCCCAAAAATAGTTGATTTTAAATCAGCGATATCTTCACTTCCGAAGCTCCGATCCAGATGATTTGTTTTTTGAAATTGGGTGAAATTGTGAGAGCTACTCAAATCTGTAATTTTTTTTTTGCAAATTTGGCCTCCAGCTGCTACAAAATAAAAAAAAATGGTGTCGTCGTCTGCAGAAAAAACCCTGAAAAATTGCAGATTTTGAAATGTCTATATCTTGACTTCCCGGACTCCATTTTAGACGATTTTGTTTTTTTCAACTTGGGTGTTTTTATGAGAGGAATTCATATCTACAACCTATTTCTGCAAATTTTTCACAGAAATTGTCAAGAATTCCATGGCCCTCTTTTTCTTCTTCGAAAAATATGCAAAAATAGAAAAAATATTTGCCCACAATTCCTGCCAAGGAAAGTGCTCCGATACCAATTGTTAAGAACCAAAGAATTGAATAAAAAATACCACAATAGTAACAAATATATTTGAATACAATCACCCCACAAGATATATGGAACAATATAGAAAACTACCACTTTATTATAGAAGATCTTTGAGGTAGGGCAACACCATACAATGGATTCTATTAAGGAAGGGATCCTCTCCTGTTCACTTGCCTCTTCGAGGGGGATTCCTCCTATTTAGTTTCAGATCCAAATAAAAAACTACACAAAATGGATGCAAACCCAAAGTTTCTCATCCTCCCAAATTTTCAATTAGTAAGTTGGCTCTTCATGTTGGCCAATAGTGAGGTGCTCCAATCATAAACTGTGGGTCTCAAACACTCCACATCATAAAACATAAGTGGCCTTGATTTCTGATGTAACAAGGCGATCCTGATATCCATGTGAGTACTAGGACGATAATTTTCAAACTCAGGTTCTCAATCGCCCTAATAGGGAGTTGGCTCCCCACTTTCTCTATATCAGCGACACAGTAGGTGGAGATGTATTCTTCTATGGTCCTCCCACCTCCATCCCCTCAGGCCTTGAGGTTTACCATCTCTCCCCAGAAAGACAAGCCTATAATGAAATAAATGTCGTCCACCTCAATTCTCAATGTTTTTCCATCTAGATTGAAGGCCTCAATCTCCGAATCCTAGTAGTTTATCAACATTTGGAGCAACTTCGTTTGTGCCCTCATTACTTTTATGGCCCAAAAATTATAAATCCCACATATTTGCAATTTTTTTTAGGCCCTCACATTGCCTTCCACTTCCGCATCGACATCCTTGTGCTCCCTCTCTCTCCATTCAATCACCATCCTGTAAAGGAAAGGTAAAATTTTTGAGTTACTTTTCATAAAAAAGCCAATCCACGAACTTTTACATGGGAAAAAAATTGAATAGTCACATATAGGGCTTGATGTACGTGGTAAGGCTTCACTTTTCCCACGTACATTGGTTCATATACACAACTCGATGAACTACAACCTGCATACACCGATTTCCCTACCTTACGGCCTCCATAACTCAAAAACTGAACACCAATTTCAAAATTTAAACCATTGAAATGAAAGAGCACAGGATGAGAACTTACTTGGTCTAGATGGTTTCCAATTTCGTTGATTGTAGCTCCCATAATTGTCATTGCAATATCGTGGGTGAAATGGCCTCAAAAGCACTATGTGGGTAAAAAACTCAAAATGACATGGTAAAACTTGTTATTTTTACTTTTTGTAGAAACGTTTTACCCACTTTGTATAGTTTTTACCCTATATTTCCTATTTTTGAAACCATATGGACTAATTATGTAGTGTAAGACCTAGTTTGTAGTGGTTTTTTCAGGATACAATGAATTTCCAACATTCTTTAGAGCGTTTATGCCTCAGGCAAGTATATATCGTCACTGGCATATAGGATAGGTTTTCACCTCGCTTTGCATTTTTGCATTGTCCTATGACCACAATTCATATGACCTAGATACAAACCCATTTTTTAGAAACACATAAACTTCTCTTTGTTACTAGAAGTGTCTTTATTAAGTGGTAGAGAATTACCAAACATGGGTGCCCTATTTATAGCACTTTTTTCCATTTGGTTCCCATGCAGAAGTTACTCCATAGGTCCAGGAGTCCCATTATAACTCTACGTTCGAAACTCATTATTCTTACTCAATCTCATTCTGACCACTACCTATGGGACTCCATCCATTATGTGCTACTCAAAACAACATCCTAGAGTCTTAGTTAAGATCTTTTTAGACTCCTTCAAATGAAAATATTTTTGAGTGAGATTGTCTATTTCACACTCATTAGATGGATTTGAAAGTACATCTATTTCGGTATAATTTTAACCCTTTTCCAGACCAAATAGAATAATTACGAAAAAGGAATACTCTATTCACCACTGGCTAGAAGAGTTCTCCTAGGAATTGTTTTATGCTTTTTCGGGCCCACGGGACTAAATCTATGAAAAAGAACATTACTGGAAGATTTTTTATAGTATCAAGTTGTAATTTCATGCCATTACTCTACGCACATTGTTGAGCCTAATACTGGATCTCGCTTTCTCATTATAATCATATTGTTCCAACAATTCTCAACATTCTCCAAGTAGTGTCTCCCATCTATCCTTTGCATATTGACACCCTTTACCCCAAGAGGAAACATTTCCCCGAGTGTCCATGTCCTGCATGTGTTCCCTTGCATCACACATAAGTATGTTCCAACACATAGAACTTGTTGGCTTGCTCACAACACTCATTTCCTCTCTTGTATGATACCATTCTTCCATATCTAAAAAACGAAAAAAAAGAAGGGCGAAAAAAGAGTATTTTCTCCTATCGACAACAATTGTGTCTCCTTTGAATAGAGCTCAAATTTTTGAGTCCATTCATCAAAGATTTGGGTTAAGTATGGCCTTAGAAAGCTATACTTGTTACTCATAGTTTTACTCCTCGGAATGGTTATTCTTCCAGTCCTTATGTAGAGTTTTTTTATGCCTCCTGCATCACAAAATTTTGGTCTATGATTAGTCCTGAGTCTATGCTGCCTAAGTTATCCATTTGTCTCATGCTCTAGTTCAGAGGAAGTCTAAATCTGTGTCAGCCACTCCTCATAATTCTTGACTTTGCATGTCGACCACCCCCTTACAAGTGAATTTCAAAATCACATGAAGTTCTGGTCCTACCTTGCACCCTGGGCCTACTTTCATCATTGGTAGGTGACCTTGAACCTAGCAGATAACACCTCCTCATTAGTCATTGATTGGGTGGTTTCCCTTATGTTCAACGACAAGAAATCTATTCACACATTGGGATTTGTGCAGTGTCATGATTTTCATTAGACCTTATTGGTGGTCTCCTCACCTCTATCAACATTTCTCATTATTGGTTTTTATACAGAGGGTCTCTTTCATGTACTTCTTTCATCTGGTGCACGTGAGAGACGCACATGGTCTTTGTTTCATGCATACCTTGTTCACCCAAGTTCTTACTAATCATCAAAGTATTTATTTCTACCTCGTGCTGGATGATGAGAGATACCTTAATGTTGTCCTTTCAATGGATCCCATTCCATCGACTTCAACTCATCTATTCTGGAATTGAGATCTAGAGTCATAATATTACCTAGAGGCTTGCAGTCATCAGTGGTAGTCTCTATCACCATTGACAATTGGGAATACATCAATGTCCCCTGCTCGATGGATTCCTCAAGTGTTCGACCTTAACACCTTTATTCACACTTGTTGAATGTACTAGGTTCCTTGACTCCTACTTTCATCATTGGTGGGTTGTCTCACATTTGTTAACAATATACCTCAACGACTAGTAATCAAACGAAGTCTCATTGTGTTTGATTTCAACTCCTTTTATTCACACTATGTGGACTTTCACCATCAACGACTAGTGTAGAAGAACTCCATTTCAAAGTAGTGGTACGTCATACCTATTGTTTGCTTTCATCATACCAGTACCTATATGACTTCAGTTATCATGAGAGATCGGATTGTACTTCACGATATACATATATCTCTAGTTGATTTTGAGACTAGACTCCATTGTGTCTTGTTCATGACTATGACCTCCTATGACATATGTCTACTTTGTATTTCCTATTCATGGTCATAAACATTTACCTTGTATTCATATGGATCTATGGTGTAATTTAGATTGGAAACCATGTGTACAAATTCAATATGTATTGTGATATTCTGACGGGTGACTAGTTCCTCCACCTGGGTCCTCACTATTCCACTTCTAGGAATTATAATGTATTCAGTCATCGTAATTTCTCCTCTGACCTCACACATTAGGGAGAATACGTTATAGCAATTCTTGCCACACTCTATGCATCATGTCGTGGTGGCCTTCCCTTTCCCTTTGTAGACTCAATCTCCCCATTTTTCTCAATCCAAAGTAAAAAATTCAACTTTTTGTGCATATATACGTGGGATACAGTTAGAAAACTTGTGTATACTTAGGTTGATCCATTACATCCCGGATACATCGGGTTTTGTGATCAAAATTAAAAATATTTTGGGTTTTCCATACCAAGTCACAGGATCCATACCCTTTGGCCTTTCATATCCTATAAATGCTCTGATTCAACCCTTCAATTCCCTTTAGAGGCTATAAATTGAGCCATATACAAGCTTTGAAAAGAAGAGAAAAAGTTGAGAGAAAATACACTCTAGAGAAATTTCCCCTCATATTGAGTATGCATCCCTTTGTCCTTTAATTCTGAACTTCCCTTATGTCGAGCTCCCAATCTCTCCCTATTTTGTGAAGGAGGAACCCTATTACTACTAAAGATTATGATCTTGCCTTGTGGAGGATTGAAGTGGTGAAGGCCCAGGTGGAGGGACTTAGTTTCTCGGCTCTGACGAGTGTCGATACAGAAGGTTGTCAACTATGTACTTATGCTGATTATATTAATAGAAATACTATTTTCTAGCCCAGTTATATGTTGCAAATGTTTGTACTATTTTCCATGGGTAAGTTTGTTGTACATGTTGATGGACTATGTTAGTTTATATACTAAAATTTCATATATTTTCCATATTCTTGTGTATCTTGGATGTTGACGACAAGTTGTCGGTATCAAGCATTGGATCGTGAGCTCAACGGTGGTATCCTACAGAAGTCCGGAAGAGGCAGGATTCTAGCCTTTCTTTTGTTGGCATTTCCATTTTTTTAGAATACTTGAGATTAGAGTTGATTTCTGGGTGTCGTCCTGTCTGTTGTGGTCCTACCCAAAACCATAGAGAGTTATTCCTCGTAACAAGAATCTAGAAATTATTTTTTATTCTAGAGAGTTGATTATAGTTCTCAGTTGCATAAGTTTGTTGGTTTCGAGCCTTCTTTAGGTTCCCTTTTCATTATACATGTTGATTCTTTGAGTAGACTTTGGCATGAAATATTTGAACATCTGAACTATAGGTATTTGCAGTAGTTGAGCACATAAAATTTGGTGTTTTATCTTCTTGAATTCTATTGCACTGGTCAAGTTTGTCAAAGTTACATTTTTGGAAAACAACATTAGGATTGTTTTCCTAAAGGTAAGGCCTTGTGTTCTACCAAACCTCTTGAGTTGGTACATAATGATCTCATGTCATTTTCAACTCATTCATTTTCAAGGGCCAATTATGCACTCACCTTTATTGATAAATTCTCACGTCGCTCTTGGGCATGTATTCTCCTAACTACAAGAGTAAGGTCTTTGTTGTTTTAATACCTTTAAGTATTTTCATGATAAACAATCTTATCTTTCTGTTAAGAAAATACATACAAATAAAGGGGAATAGTATGTAAATCAGACATTTAAATATTTTTTCAAAGAACGTGGCATTCAACATTAGCACTTTATTTCTTGCACCCCTTATCAAAATGTCATTTCTGAAAGAAATAATCAAACACTGAAGAAGACGACCAATTGCATGATTCATCCCCAAAACATGGCACCTTCTTTCTAGGATGATGTATCAAATTGTGCAAATTTGATTCATAATCACATGTCTCATAGGGAAGTGCTAAGAATAACCCCAAAGGAAGCTTGGACACATCTTAAGTGTGATGTTTTTTATTTCAGAGTATTTTGTATTCAAGCATGAGCCTTAATTTCATATGAAAAGTGAACAGATATGGAGAAGAAGAGCCAACCATTGTTTTGTGTTGGTTATTGCGAGGATATGAAGGAATACAAGTTATTTGATTTTATTTCCAAATATGTCTTATTTTGAAGGGATATCCACTTTCATTAGTTTCTACCATAATAAATTCTCCTACTTCTCCCACAAACAGTCTTGCAAAAGATGGTGCAAATCACACTGAAATTTATATTTTTGTATTACAAAAAGGAACTGAAAATTATTGTGTTGGAGATTACATTATAGACCACACTAGTGGAGCTAAAAATTAGTGAGAAAAAAATTCTCTTAGATTTGAAAATTTGTAATGTATAGCTTGAAATGGAATAACTTAATCAAGGAAAAAAATTGAGGAGCTTTCTTAAGCAAAAGAGACCTAACAATTATGGCTATGAGCCAACTGATTTTAGTGATTTTACCACTAACCCTCGCTATACTCATTCATAAAGAACTAGTGTCTCTCTTTTGAGGCACACCATATCCACTGATCCACATCAATTTTTTGATGTTGTTAATATACCAAAATCAGATCTTAACATGACAGAGGAGTATTCTTCCTTATGGAAGAATCACACATAAGATCTTGTTCCTCTTCCTAGGGGATGAAAGATGGTTCATTGTAAATGGGTCTACAAAACCAAATATACAATAGATGGATCTGTTGACAAGCATAGGGTGCATATTGCGGCAAAGGGATTTTCATAGGTTGAAGGTATTGATTTTTCTCATAAATTTGCCCTTGTTTCCAAGATGGATTCCATACAATATTGTTTTTTCTTGTTGTCTCCCATGATTCATTAGTCTACCATATGGATGTGAAGAGTGATTTTATACATGGTTATTTGCACGAGGAAATATATATGGAGTAGCCTCTTGATTTTTTAACGGACCCTTCACTTTTTGTAGGCTCTAATGTACAATGTATGGTTTCAAACAAAGCCCCGAAGTTTGGTATGAAAGGATGGAAAAAAAAAATTATTGCTTTAGGTTTCCATTGTTTTCACTCTAACCCTACAATATACTTTAAGAAGTAGAGTGTTGATCAAGATCGATTCTTGTTTTGTATGCAGATGATTTTATTTTCATGAGTAGATCTTCATCTATGATTCACAGTATTCAACAAGAATTTATGAAACAATTTAATGTGATAGATATTGATCCTTTGCATTTATTTTCTTGGTCTATAGGTCCTTCCATCTTCAGAAGGGGTCTCCATTTTTCAGTAGAAGTATGCACTTGATTTACTTGAGTGTTTTGGAATGCCTAGTTGCAAGCATGCACCCACTCTATTTCAATTAAGTGTTACAATTTTTACCAACTACTCTTTGTCACACGTTAATCCTTCACTATAGAAACAATTGGTTGGGGTTCTTCTATATTTGACTCATATAGTCCCTAACATTAATTTTGTAGTTGGGCTTATCCCTTGGTTCTTTCAGAATCCTCATGAGAGTCACTGAAAGGAAGCCAAGGGTGCTCTAAGGTACATTTAGAGTACTACCAATTTTGACAATGATTCTCATCTTGTTAGATTCACTAACTCGAATTGGGTTAGTTTAGTTGACGATCAAAGGTCCACCTCTAGTTTTGTCTATGTATTTGGTTTTCGTGCTATTGCCTGGTTTTGCAAGAAGAAAAAAATATTGCATTATCTTAAATAAAAGCTAAGTATTGTGGTGTAGTTCTTGCTAGCCAACAAGTTCCTCTATAGATAGAGTTTGACCTTCAACCAGATCATCCCACTACTCTTTAATGTGATAATCAAACTGTCATACACATTTCTCGTAATCTAGTGGAACATCAATAAACAAATTGCATTGAAATCCACATACACTTTATTTGTCAGCTCATTCAGAATGGTATTCTCAATGTGAAGTATTTGCTTATTGAAAAGTAAGTTGTAGTATTTTCCTATTGAAAAGTAAATTGTAGTATTTGCCTATTAAAAAGTAGGCTGCCAACGTCTTTAATTGGCATCAACTAGTTTTCTTTAATTGTGATCGCTTGGGGCGATGGGAGTTGTTCCTACAATCATATTGAGTACCCCTTCCATCACATGTTTTTATATTATTTTCTCTCTTTTGGAAAGTATTTTTTGCTAAGAGAATTTGTAATTCAGTACTTCAATAAGCCTCATTGCTCCCCATTTTTGTCTTTCTCTGTTCTGTTTTCTCCCCACTTTTGGGAGAGGGGTGTTAATAAACAATTGTAAACCAACTATCCACGGTGGCACGGGGAAAACCATTATTTTCCCACCCGATATAGTCACCAATTATGGTTTCTGCCACTTTGTTATAAATAAAGGGCTCGACTCTTGTAACAGATGTTATAAAATCAGCTTTTTCTCGTCCTTTCTTTCCTCGCGCGAAAGTTTTTTTTTGTTGTGGTAGAGGGTCCCTACTCCTATACTGTTGTTTTCCCACCATCTTCATTATAGAGGTTAACCAAATTCATCACCATAGAAGCACTGCCTAGTTACATTTTCTCCAAATCCCAATGTTTAAAGCAATTAATTCATTAGCTTGTCTAAAGTTGAGGTGCATGTATGGTCTTTTTAAATTGCATTCGTAACTACATCGTTCTTGCATATTAGGCTTCTTGCTGGTTTTATTTCTGTTATATTAGAGAGAAGGAATATAAAATTTACAAAGATTTTACTTGGTTTTCTAAAGAAAGAGAATAGGATTGAAATATTGTCGTGTTACTAGTTTTAATTCTGTTCGATTAGAGAGAAGGATTATAAATTTTTCAATGACTTTACTTGGTTTTGTAAAGAAAGAGATTTGAGATTTGGATGGACATATTGCTGTGTTTTGGAAGTGTAGGCTAAGGTTGTAATAGTTGGCGCTCTGTGTCTACGCTTTCAATGCCGCGCAACTCCGTGCTCCATGAATCCAATTACTTCCTCCCCAATGCCTGTAGCATTGTTAGCAACCTCGTGACTTCAATCTGCTCAGGCGATAAAATAGGATAAAAGGGTCGGTCACTATTTACATTCATACTTCATACTTAATGGAGTAATTAACATTCAGTTGCAATAATGAATTTTCCAGAGGGGATTGATATAATTTATAGGAAAAAAATTATTGGAGATTGCACTATTTCATAGTATGATTAGATTTTTGGGTGTTTTCCCTGGACTAATAAAAAATTAAAGATATTGAAATTCAATCACTTAACAAACTAAATCTACAACTTAACCAGTTGAGTTAACCAAAATTCACTTAATTCATTTATTGGTGATTAACATTTTTTTATTAGTTTACTTTAACTTGATGCAACAATCAAAACTAGATGAATAATAATAAATGGAAGAGATGAATATTTTTTTATTGTTTGCGGATTAGCTAAAATTAAATTTTGAATTTCACATCATAATAATAATATATAATTAAATGTTAGATGTAATTATTAATTTTGAAAAATAAATTAATAAATAAATAAGTTTAATTTTTATTAAAAATATTTTTTAAATTTAATAAATTTTTTATAATTTCACTTTATAATTAAAAAAAATCATTTAAAAAAATTAAATATAGAAAACAAAATTTATCACATTTTAAAAACTGAATCTCTCCATTATATTATTCCAACGGCATGGGATGAAACCTCCATGATTACAACAAGTGTACTTTGCATGGTTGTCTTCCAAATTGTAATGTGAGAAATTATGAAATTGTTTTACAAACTATAATATGAAAATTTATGAAAACAAAAAAAATAAAAACGGCTCCGCATTTTCACGACGCTATTCATTTTTATCAACCCACTTTCTTAGTGTTGGATGGGGGTCTGATCATACTCTCAATTTCCATAAATCTGAAAAAGCATTAGATGAAAATACACGTAAAAAAACCATATTATGTGAGATCTTATAGCGGAGTGGACGGATTACCAGTGTCGTTGCCGGCACGTGCAGAAGAATCTTTATCCCAGAAGAAGACTAGACTGTCGGCACAGGTCTGGAGAGGGGGGAATTGGGGGGAGAGGGGGTGCGTCTATAATGCCCTCTAATATCTGCAACACTTTACTCATCGACGGCCTCGCGTCTTCTTCGTCCTGGATGCACCATCCTCCCACTATGGCGGCCCTCTCTACTTGTTCCGCGTTTGCATCGTTCACCAATTTCTTGTCGAGCACCTCCATGGCGTTTCCTCTGCTGATCTGAGTTGCAGCCCACGCGGGAAAGAACAGCTCGCCGGATTCCGAGATCTTGTCCATGTTTCTTCGCCCTGCGATTATTTCCAGCAATGTCATGCCAAAGCTGTAGACATCGGCCTTCACAGTGATGGGCAGGCCTGAAAGCCATTCGGGCGCCAAGTACCCTCTGGTTCCTCTCATGGTCGTCAGGACCTTACTGTACTCTCTTCCCAAGAGCTTCGCCAGTCCGAAATCGGCCACCTTGGGGCAGAAATTGGAATCCAGGAGGATGTTTTCCGGCTTGATGTCGCAGTGAATAATGCAGTCCCTGCAGTTCTCGTGCAGGTAAACAATTCCCCGGGCAGTCCCCACCGCGATGCGAAAGCGCGTTTTCCAATCCAACAATTTGTGCTGCTGATCATTTTTCGGGGATTTGCGGAATAGGAAGGAGCTGAGGCAACCGTTAGGCATGTATTCGTACACCAACAGTCTTCCAGAGCCCTGGACGCAAAATCCCAGCAGCCTAACCAAATTCACATGCTGCGTGACTCCTATGGTACTCACCTCCATGCAAAATTGCTTCTCTCCTTGACTTACGCCCTCCAACTTCTTAACCGCCACCAGAGAACCGTCTGTTAGAGTCCCTTTGAAAACGGAGCCGAAACCCCCGCCTCCCAGACGTTCAGAGAACTTCTTCGTTGCACTCTGCAGCGCTCTGTAAGTGAATACAGTAAGCCCAGCAGGCGCGTATTCTGTTGCAGACAAGCCCGGACGTTTGCAACACCAGAGAAACAACAACACAAAGGCCAAAATAGCTACCAGCCCGCCCACCACACCGCCCACCACGCCTGCTAGAGTCGCCTTCTTGTTGGTATTAGAGGAATTAGGCACATCAGCGGTATCTAACCGCAGAAACAGAGAGATCCCTTTGGAGGTATCGTAGAGATTTAGCAAGTCACCGAACCACATTACGCACAAAGTACCGTTAACGTAGGCATATGCAGTGCACGAGCAATTGCTGAGACAGCATGCCTGGCACTGCGCTTGCCGTTGCCCTTGCCCTTCGTATTGAACCCCTCCAGGGGGCATAGATTTGCCACTCAATTCTACAAACACGTCGGTGGTGGTCCGGTTTCCGCCATGGCTGCATCGTAACGGCGTCTTCCGAACACAGCCGCTTGACCACTGCTGAGATTCCCATTCCCTGCTGTCTCTGGGGACAAATCCCAACACGCAGTTGCAGGACTGAATATTGTTATTGTTGCATGATCCAAATGGCCCGCATAGGGCGTAAACGTCGCATTGACCGAAAGGCTCTTGCCAGACCAAGCTCCATTCTTTATCTTCCAGCATCATGTACATACGAATTTGTCCCGACTTATCCATGACGAAACGCGCCAGAGATTTGATTACATGCCCCATTGAAAAAGTGAAATACTTGTACGAACCGTTACTGAAATAGCTAAGATCGTACCAATAGTTCGTCGAAAACGCCCACGCGTCTGTAATATTGCTGAAAAGTTTGCCGTTCCAAACACCGCTCTGCCAGTATATAGTGTGATTCTTCCACATCAGCACGAACTGGTCGGCTCCGTTTGGATCCATCTGAAGGCTGAAGGGCCCAGGACTCGGATCCCAAGGGCTCCTCCACGACGAGAGCCTTTGGCTGTTACTCACCTTCATCCCTGGCAACCATGTATTTTCCGGATGGTCGAAGCTCTGCCAAATGATTTCAGAGGTATTCTCGGCACTCAGCACGACCAAGTTACCAGAATCCATTATCACAGCCGAAAAAGGCTTCTTCCCGTTACCCTTAGAGGACCAGACAGTGGATCTCCCATAAGACAGAAGGAGACTCCCGTCCTCTGTGAGATCAAGAACGCCGGACGCGTTCTGCAGCGGCTGCTCCACGTTGGCCACCCAGGCGATTGTTTGCTGTGAAGCCTGGGCATACCAAATACCCACATACCATTTCTTAACGTTGTTATTGTTGAGATTGAAAAATCCCAATTTGAAGATACCGCCCTTAGAAATCCTGGTCTGATTACCAGTGAGAGAGGTACCCAACGTTATGCTGTCGGAAGCTCCGTCTTCCGCATCGCTGAGCTTTATCTGAAGCAGCAGCACAAGGATTAAAAAACAAGACAGAATCTGCGGGAGTTGCTCTTTCATGCTATTTTCAGTCCCCATTCTAAAATCAATGAGTTACCTTGCTGCCACACCACAGTCTCAAACCCATTATAACGGATTCATGAATGCGGTCCAGCCTTTGGATGTTGTCTGTTCAACTTGAACGAATCCATACGGTAGAACTTTCCTGCACTTCTGCAATTGTTCAAGCATTTAATAATTAAAACGACTTGGGTTGACAAATTATTTATTTTATAAGTCCATTTGTTCAAACTTGCATGAACTTCTCCAATTGTTCAAGCCTTTAATAATTAAAACGACTCAGGTTGTCAAACTATTTATTTTATAAGACCATTTTGTTCAAGTGTTTATTAATTAAAACGACCCACGTTGAAAAAAAGCTGGTCTTATGATTTATATTTATAGTTGAAAATAAAATGTAATAGTTGAAAATAAAATGTAATATTAAATTTATAAAATGTAATATTACATTTTTACAGACTAAAATTTTCATACTTTAGTCTATTACATTTTTATAAATTTGAATTAATTTTCTGATTCGAAGAACTTCAAGAGGAGACTTTTAAGAATAAACTATTGTATTTGCTAATAAGTGGATTACTTTTATTGGTCAAATAATAAGGGAGAAATGTGGAGTCGGACTGTAGAAACCTTAGCCGTAGGTCGCGTCGGGGTTTCCACACATACGCCCTGCGGCTCAACCTTCTCCTTCGCTAAAGTTTGTCTATCATCGGTTCATATTGTTACGCACTCGGATTCAAGTTGTTTCCTTCCTCATGCATGATGGAAAGGGAAGAGGATTACCTAGATGTTGTTGGCGATATCGTGGATTATGACCGAGACTTCTCGGATGGGCAACCGATTTGGTGTGTGTCAGTTGGATAGTTTTCTGCCCCTGTCCTGTCCCGGGTCTTCTACCTACTATTGTCGGCATGGAGGAGGATTAGGGGATAGTAATAGTCTCCAATCCAAGCACTCAGGCTTGTGAGTTTCACAGTGGGGCCTTTCTTCTTCCTCAATTCCATACTTCATGTGGCTCGACCCTAGCTTTGGACTCTAAGGCTGCTCCCTCGGGATGTTTTTCACCCATCCCTCCAAGGAACCCCTCATATTTGTTGCTTTTAGAGGTCAGGAATTGTGTGAGGAGGTCGAAAGCGGGTTTGTTACCAGAAAAACTATTTGAGGCGCTCTTTCTCATCAACCCTCCTTTCACTGATTGGTCGCAAACCCCAGGAACATTTGGTAGTGGCGTTGTCGGGCCAGACTTTCCTTGTCCGGAATGGTCCTCCCTCCTGGTGAACTACAATCTCTCTCAAGCGCGTCTCCCAACAGTGTCGAAATTGTGCATGTCTTCTTCTCTTGAGCCAGAAAATTTCCTTATTTCGTACCCCCATCCATCTTCCTAGGCCTCTGGTGAGGAGGGTTCGATCTGGGGGTCCTCTTTTCCCACAGGGAGGCAGGAGGGCTCCTGTCAGAAGCAACTTCAGGGGGTCTTAGGGGATCAACCAGTGGTAAAAAAGAAGAAAAAATAGGCAGGGATAAAACTATTCAATCAGCCTCACAAATTAGCACTTGGGGACGACATTATGTTTCTTGAGGTTCCGAACATGGTGGAAAGGGCGGTGGTGGGTAGGGAAAATGGTCGTCACCTGGGAATCTCTCTGTTGAGGGACTGGGTAAAACAGTCTTGGACGGGCTTGTTGACCACTCTACCCTTGGTCCTCTTATTATCCAAACGATGGTTCATGTTAAAATTTCAAAGAGTTGCAGATGCGACCAAGGTGTTGAAATCTCCATGGTGCATAAACTCGACGTCGCTGCTAAAGAGATGGATGTCGTTCTTCGATGCAAGCCGTGAAAGAATCGACGAACTACCAATATGGGTTCGCTTGCCGGGTCTGCCACCTAAACTTTGGATGGCGAAGGGTTTCAAATGTATAGGAAACGCTCTTGGCAACTATATGGACGTCGACATGTCCTTCATCTCCTATGGAAGAATGTCGATGGCCCGTATTTTGGTCTCACTAAATGTTAGAAAGGGGCTCTCGAGGGAAATTGAACTGTCATGGGGGAATGGAGTTTTTATGCAAAAGATGATTATGCGGGCATCCCTTTCAAATGCCACAGATGTCATAAGAACGGTCACTGGGTTTCTGAGTGCCCTCTTCCCATGAAATAGAAGAGGAAAGTTGAGGTAGGGAACAAGAAGAGAGGGATTTGTAGTTGGAGGAGGCTTCCTCCAATTTTTCTTCAAAGCAAGGCAGATCAATGCCTGATCTACGTGGAGCTATGGCTCAGGGTCCTAGGGTGATTTCACAATGCCAAGAAGTGGTATCCTCCATAGAAGCGGGCACAACTTCATTCTCAAAGAGAAGTTCCCGAGCCTCTTCTACAACAGCCAAGAGCCTGCTTCAGAAAGGAATAGTGACACATTTGGGTATGCCCCCTCGATTCCCTCTTTCTTTAAATTTGGTTTTTCAGTCTTTATCTTTTTTGGGAAAAAATTTGGTTGGCTCTCTGAAGAATATCCCTTTCTCCCCAGAGTCTTCCACTTTCTATTCTTCCCCTACATCAGAACCACCCCTGTCACATCTTACTTTTGTATAGGCCCATGTACATACCAGAGACGATGGGCTATCAGTTGAGAAATCGACATATCCTAGGTTTTGGGGAGTCAAATCACAACTTGGAGGGACTGGGGCTAAACCCTCTGCCTTCATCTTTAAGGGGAGGGGGGAAAATCCTTCCTCTCAAAAGCTCAAACTAGGGATTCCTTGGATATATCATCTAGTTGTCAATGTACTTCACTGGGGTCCTTAGAGCAATGCCAACCCCGTAGGGGGGTGCAAAATGAAATTGATCTCTTTCAATTATAGGGGTGTGGCAATCCCTTCGAAGAAAATTTCCCTCCATAGGCTGGTGGATTCCTCTCAGTGGGATATTTTGATGCAAATATGGTTGTCCCTCTCCTGGAGAATCTATTTAAAGGTTGGAATTTCATAGGTTTGGATGCAAAAGGACACTCGGGGAATTTGGCCATAGGTTGGAGGTTAAGATATATCAAGCTCGTAAATTCTTGGGGTTTTGAATCATGGTTGGTCATGAATGTTAGAGTGGATGATATTGGAAGGACTTTCACAATATTAAATGTATACAGACCCTCCCAAGAGCGTATGCAGTATTGGTACAATCTTCTAGCCAAGACTTTTACAAAGGAAATGAATCTCATCCTTGGGGGAGATCTAAATTTCTCCTTAGGAGCTTCATAATCCTAGGGCCAAAGGGCCCATGTAGATGTCCAGACGGACTATTTCAGCCACAAATTGGGAGAATCGAGTTTATTAGACATTGCTCCCACAAAAATTTATCCAATTTGGAGGAACAAGATATCGGGGGAATATCACATTGCAAAAAGGATAGATCAATTTCTCATATTGATCTAGATTTATGCAAGAACACAACATAATACAAAAATAACCATGAATACAAAGATGCAGCGGAAATAACACTTCATTTCATTAATATCAAATAACTGAAATTTGTTTACAGACAGAATAGAAATAAACTAGCTAGGCATTGGTAGCTTATCTCTGAGAAGAGATGTGGCGGCTACAGGCCTCTGAACTTTGTTTTTCAATGAGGCTCGAAGGCCTATCTATTATTGAGAAACAAAGGAAACCCTAAACATCCAAAAACCTTAACCCTAGGAGATGAAACGTCAGAATATGGGCCCTGTCGGGGTAAATTGGTACATCAATTTCCCGGGGTCGTAACTTTGGCATACTATCTTTGTTTGACGCATATGATACATCATTAGAAAGATCTGGTTATCACCACAATCGGTGGTCGGCTGAGGCAGTCTGCAACATTATTGGTGTTGCCCTTCTTGTACTTGATATTCAAATGAATTGTTGTAGATATGTGGACCACTTCTGATGGAAATTGTTCTGCAACTTCGCTTGTGTCTGTATGAACTACAGGGGTCAGTGGTCTGTGTGGATGATTGTTTCCTTCCCCAAAATGTAATTCTTCCACTGTCGGCAAGCCTGTGCAATGGAATACATTTCTTAGTCATAAGTGGGATACTTTCGGACTGTGTCAGACAATGTCGCACTGTGATATGCCACTGGATGCTCCTATTGAGTAAGAACTGCCTCAATAGCATAGTCAGAGGCATCTGTCTCGATCTCAAATGGTTGTTGCAAGTCTGGTAATGTGAGCACTGGGGTGCAACAGAGGTAATGTTTCAATTCTACGAACACCTTTTGTTGAGATTTCAACCAAAATAATTTTTCTTTCACTCCTCCCTTGGTGACTTGACTCAAGGGCCAAGTGATATGAGAGAATCCCAACACTAACCTGCGGTAGAAATTAGCAAGACCCATAAATCTGCAAAGCTCTGTTAGAGTGGTCGGGGTTGGCCAATCCTGGATGACTTGGATCTTGGTTGGATCCACATGCACCCCACGCTCATCAATAATGTACCCTAGATATTGAACCTGGGTTACAACTTTTATTTTCGTAGTGTTTGGAGGACCTATCAGATGTGGTGGAGGTGCTCTTCCCAAGTCTAACTGAAGATCAGGATGTCATCCAAGTACACTACTACAAATGAGTTGGTGAATGGCCACAAGATGTCGTCCATCAGCCTCATGAAGGTTGTGGGAGCATTCGTCAACCCAAAAGGCATGACCAACCATTCGAAAAGGCCCTCCTTAGCTTTGAAGGCAGTCTTCCACACATCAGACAGTTCGATTGGTACTTGGTGATACTCGGAATTCAAGTCGATCTTGCTGAAATATTTCGCCCCTTTGAGTTGGTCCAGAAGGTCATCAATCTGTGTGATTGGGTACCTATTCCAGACATGATCTTGTTCACCGCCCGATAGTAAATACATAGTCTCTAGGTCCCATCCTTCTTCTACACCAACACAATCGGGCTCCCACAAGGCGATGAGCTTGGCTGGATGTGACCTTTCTGCAACAACTCTTGAATCTGTCACTTGATTTCATCGTTCTCCAGAACAGAGCACCGATAGATCGGTCCATTGGGTAGCGACACACCTGGGGTCAGATCGATGGGGTGCTTGACCTAACAATGTAGAACCACCCCTGCGGGTGAGGTGAAGATGTCCCGGTACTCCTCCAAGACTTTTTCCATTCGTTGTTGTCGTGCGAAGGAGCCCTGTATGGAGGTCGTGGCCACAGTATTCTTCTTGCCCTGAGGGAAGATCATCAGGAAAACAATTTTCCCGGTTTCGTAAATGAGCTTACTGCATTGTTTTGCAGTAACCAAAGAGATAGTGATAGGCAGTGGTACCTCTGGTATCATGTACAACTTATTTCCTAAGGTAACAATAACAATGCAAGGTCGAGACTCATACACAGCATGTCGCTTCCACAAGTATGGTTGGCTTAATAATACATCACAAACATCAAGAGGAGCAATGTCACATAATACCTCATTAGTGAACGGATTGATGTTGTAGGGAAGGCGGCATTGCTAGCTGACACAGAGATCATGTCCTTGGTGAAGCCACCTGGTGGTGTACGTATGTGGGTGTGTTGTGGTCGTCAAGCCCAAATGCTTCACGACCTCTACTGAAATGAGGTTCTTTTGGCTCCCGTTGTCTATGATGAACTGTAGCGGGGAACCCTTTACCCACATCTGGGAGTGGAAGAGACACTCCTCCTCCTCTGGATCTTCTGGTTCTTCCTTTTGGATCTTCGTGGTGGCAATGGTGGTGTTGGGATTCGCATTGATAATCTGCTTCCCTCTGTCATTCCCCTTCTCGGGCTCTATGTTAAGCCCTAAATAGTGGCTCATTACCCCTTAATTGGGGCATATTAAATTAGTAATGTTATTTTATTTATGTCGGCTTGAGTCCATTAGTTGTAATTGTACCTCCTAGTCTCCTATATATACCAAGGAGACATTTTCATTTGGAATCATCTTGTATTTGGACATTTATGTGGGGTATAAGGAGGTTTCCCCCTTGAAGAGGCTTATTACCTAAAATTATCTCTTTTTCAAGGCGTTGAGTACTTATTCTGATGTTTTTCTATGCTGTATTGATATTTGGCTCTTAACATATGGTATCAGAGTTCAAGGTCTTGGGGTTTCACTGCTACATCTGAGACACCTTGGAATTTTCGCTATAACTTTTTTTCTACAACGTTTCAAAAGGAACCCTTTGGAGGATACTTATTAGATGGATCATGGTACTTTGGGTTAAAAAAAATTCTCCTGAGGCCTTATACTTTAGGAGATACAGTCTGTGTAATATAGGGCTCTGGAATCATCCTAAATTGAGCCATTGCGGAATTTTCTCTACAAAACATTTTATGTAACGTTTTAGACCCTGAAATCCGGAGAATATTCACAGAAGTTATTAAGTTATCTGTGATAAAAATTTCATCTTCTATGACATCTTACATTTGTAGATACACCTTGTGGAAGATAGGTTATTTGACTAGTCCTATTAACTAGTCTCAAGCAGGTGTTCCAGGTAAAACAATCATAAATTCATCCTAGAGTATCCAAATTGAGTGAGACTAGTTGCATTGGATAGTGTACAGTCTGTAGTATTTCTGGTACAAGTTTCATAATTGTATATCAATTATTTTGTGTGGGGCATGCTATACAAGTGATATCTCCTAGAAAGGCAAACAATCAACAAGCTGTGGGGAAGTTACCATAAATTCCACTTGGCACATCCAATTTTGATCAGACCTGTGGCATTGCAGAGAAGAAATATCAGAGAACTACAAAAAAGAAAATTTCATACCCAGAAGGGCTGACATTTTGGAGATACAATAAAATAAAGATTGTCTAGCAGAACCACCTCAAAATTAAGGTTTAAAGTGATACTTGGCCAACATGCCACCAAAAAAGAGAACTTCTACACCAAATAAGCCTCCAGACAGTCCTACTTGGACTCTTGATGAAGGTGAAGAAATCGTAGGGACATAAATGATTTACAAAAGAAGACAATAACAAAAGATGAACTACAAGATATGATGGATTCAACGGAAGCTAAGTTGGAGGCAATAAATACTAAGATGGATGGTTTTAAAAGGAAGATCATGGAAGGATTGAAAAATTTCCTAATAGAGAGGACACTTGAAGGTGAAAATGTATCACATGAAATTCATGATGAGGACACAAGGAAGATGAATCAAGAATGGAGAAATTCTAACTTTGGGTTGAAGACCAACCACTTTCCTAAGATCGATATGAGGAAGTTTGATGGAAAGGACTCAATCACATGGATACTTCAGATGGAACAATTCTTTGATCTACATAATGTGCCACATACAAAAAAGGTACAGATTTCTTCTTTATATTTAGAACCCAATAAATTTGTGTGGTATCGATGGTTTTGTTCTTGCAAATCACTCGTCACTTGGACAATTTTCACGGAAGAAATGATAGCACACTATGAGGATACAAGGATCAATACCTTCTATATCCAATTGATAAATCTCAAGCAAAATGGTTTAGTTACAGAGCACATTGAGAACTTCCAAATATTGAATATAAAGGTAACATATATTCCAGATGAGCACTTGATTGATATATTCATAGGAACTTTAATGGATAACATTCAACATGAGGTTCATCTTTGGGAACCATATCATTGGAGAATGCATTTAGGGTGGGAAGAAATGTTGAAAGTAAAAATATGTCTATGGCTACTAGAAGGACCACTCCTAACATCTATCAAGAGAATAATGTTCCTTCTTCTAAAACACCTCAACCTACAAGGTTGACACCTCAACAATTGGAGGAAAGAAAAGCAAAAGGTTTATGCTTTAATTGTGACAACAAGTACAGTAAGGGACATAAGTGTGGTGAGAAGAAATTATTCTACATAGATTGTGAAGAGGAAGAAGAAGAACAAGAAGAACAAGAACCATCTCAAGATGAAAATGTAGACGTGATTTCTTCTGAAGAGTTGACTCCCACGATATCGTGTAATGCATTAGCTAGAATTAGCACTCCTCAAACCCTCAATATCAAAGGATATATAAAAAATAAAAGGGTAATTGTCCTAATTGATTTTGGTAGTACTCATAATTTCATTCATTATAAATTAGTCAAAGCTCTCAATTGCTTTGTATATCCAGCACCAGAGTTTCAAGTAATGATTGCAGATGGACAAACTATCAATTCCTCAGGAAAATGCAATAAGATCAATCTTACTATGGGGGAATATGTAATGAATAGTCCAATGATTTCTATACCCATGGGTGGTGCTGATGTCGTACTAGGAATCCAATGGTTACAATCATTAGGAACAATGGATTTTAATTTTC
>ML779265.1:314079-353684 GCA_009831015.1 Picea engelmannii
TTGTATCCTGCTGTGCATGCCAAGAGTGATCGTCCGATGCATAAATGTGCCCAAAACTACAGGATAATCAATGACTCACACAAAGATCCTAAGATAGACCCCCTTATTCAATTTCGGGTGGGTCAAAGAGGACTCCTTATAACACCTTTACAACAAGTCTTCAAATAAATAGCAAACCCTTATAACTCCAATTACAAACAATTTTGTATTTGCAAACATTCATATAACGAAAGATGGCTAAATTAGTGGAACCATAAATTTATATGTCTTTCAACTATTTCTCCCTATGATGCTTTGGAAATGACGGCATATAACCTTTTATAATTTTGAGAGGAGTTTTAAAGGGAAATTTATAAAATCATAAAAATGAAGATCACCTCATTATAATTTTGAGAGGAGTTTTAAAGGGAAATTTATAAAATCATAAAAATGAAGATCACCTCATTCCAACGTTCCTTCTTTCCTCCATGCAAAGGCCGCGAGCGATCTCCCTTTCTCCTTTTCGGCACACCAACATCAATTTCCCATGGAGAGCAGCGATCCAGTCAGCAAGAACGATCCGCCTCTCAGAATTTCTCACGATATATATTTGGATTTGGTTTGCAGCATTGTCGCTTGTACTCCACTCTAATCGCATCCAACACTTTAATCATCTCTTAGAAAATTCCACAATGTTTCAATCATCTCAAACCGGAGGCAGATTACAAGTGTGCGTTCTTACGAGGGTTCAAAGGTAGCCGAAAATGAGAACCGGGCGTTTTGTGTAGCGACGGGCAATCCGCAAGACTGAAGAACTTGAACCCAAAACAAAGGATATAGAAATGGGGCTGACTTTCTTCTGGCAGCAGGCGTTCCCTTTGAGGTGGCAATGACAAACGAAGAGGAGGCGCTCTCCCGTCAAATTCCACTGACATGACAGAGATGAGAAAAAACAATATGCCACTGGTGGAACGCCTTCCTAGCACTCGAGAGAGAAATCTGCCAACAGTCCAAAACATTTAGGGTTTCGAGGCATTTAGGTTTCCTCAACACATGGAGACGTTTCTCATTACATATTGTTCTTCTCAGGCAGCAAAGGCGTCTTTTTTTTTGAACCAGAGACAGACTTGCTGGCAAATGATGGCAGTCGGCTTATAGAGGTCAAAGAATGTGCACCCAAGATAGAGATGTTCTACCTAAATAAATGTGCAGGAAGATGGACGTGCAGATCGACAGGTAGCATGGCAGACTAACAGATTGTGAGAGAAAATATAACGCAGGCTAGGTCGAGGGACTGAGACTAGTGCAAATTGGTAGGCTAGGTAAAAGGCGTTTATGCAGAATGAAAAGAAAACACCAGAGGATGGCTATGGACAACTACCATAGGCCTAGGAACTGAGCGGCTCTTCTTCACGCACCCAGAGATCGATCAACCACCATCTTCTCCTCACTGTGGCTATGATAAATCTGTAGAGCGGCTTCTTTGAGCAGCAACAGAGCACCCTCGGCTACCTTTTCTGGACGGACGGTGTGCGTGAACGCTCTGCACAATATTATTTTGTTGCTTGGCAGACAAATAGGAAAACGACTTCAGTTTCAACATAGCAAAGCCTTCCAAGACTACATGATCTACCAGGCCCTAAAAAATTATAAGAATTGATAAACTACCAGGCTCATAAGATCAATATGCGCTGATACCACTGTTAGATTCATAATAAAGAAAATAGCAAAAACATAATGTAAATAAATGAAGCAGTCAGGAAACCATGATGAACATAGATAAATAAACAAAGGCAGAAAAGGCATACTTTATTCATCAACGCTTCTGTAAATCATCATGTACATAGATGTACATATATAATACAAAAGACCATAACTGTCATGTAACTGAATAACAGTTAGGTTAACTTAATTATCCAACTAACTTATGATTAGTGTTTTAACAACTCCCGTCCTCTGTGAGATTAAGAACGTTGTACGCGTTCTCCAGCGGTTGCTTCATGTTGGCCAGCTAAACGAGGGTATGTTGTGAAGCCTGGGCATAACAAATACCCACATACCATTTTTCAAGGTTGCCGTGGTTGAGATGGAAAAATCCCAATTTGAAGATATCGCCCTTAAAAATCTTGGTCTGATTACCAGTGAGAGAGGTGCCCAATGTTATGCTGTCAGAAGCTCTGTCTTCCGCATCGTCGGGCTTTATCTAAAGCAACAACACAAGGAGGAGAAAAAAACAAGATAGAATCTGTGGGAGTTTCTCTCTCATGTTCTTTTCACTCCCCATTCTAAAATGAATGAGCTACCCTGCTGCCACACCATACTCTCAAGCCCATTATAACGTGTTAATGAGTGTCCTCTGACATGTGAATGTTGTATGTTCAACGTTAATGAGTCGATACGGTATATCCCATTACAACGTGTTCATGATTGCGGGTATAGCTAAACTAATGGCGGATTGACTGCGGTCCGACCTTTGAATGTTGTCTGTTACACTTGAACGAGTCGATACAGTATAGACTAATGGAGGACTGACTGCGGTCCATCCTTTGAATATTTCTGTTCAACTTGAACGAGTCAATACGATACACATAGACTCGTGCCGGACTGACTGACGAACGAACGTAATGACTTCTCTGCACTTTAGGAAAGCTTTAGTCTTCTCATCAAAACTATATCTACAAAGATTTAGAAAAGCTTTTCCTATCTTTAAAGAAAATCAATTAATTATATATTATTTTTTTATATTTAATAAACCAAAATTAAAGTTACTAATGCTAATGATAATATTTTTAATCCAAAACAATTTGGAATAAACTATTCACTCCGTAATGAATGAAAAGTGGATGCTTTTCTTAATGTTTAATAAACCAAAGTAAAGTTAATAATATTAATCACAATATTTCTAATTGAAAATAAATTGAAATAAATTATTTACTCTTAAAAAAAAAGGGTAAAGTTAATCATATTAATTGTAATATTTTCAATTGAAAATAAATTGGAATAAACTATTTACTCTACAAAGAAAGGTGGATATCTTTTAAAAATCTATGTTAGTGTAATGCAACATTTAGTTATATTAAAAGTGAGGTGAGTAATTAACTTTAAAAAATAGAAAATTAAATAATAAAATTTCAAAATGAAGGTGGCTAGTTCAAATCCTTCTCTAAACATAAATTTTGATATATTTTTTTTCTCTATAAAAAAACTTTAAAAAACTAGCATATTTTTAATTAATTAATCAAAATCTAACATCTTCTTGATTAATTAAATAAATTATTGATATTTATAATTTCAAAAAATCATGGATTTAATTGAGATCATAAATCCTTAGCTTTAACTCTAGATGTAAACTCATATAAGAATCTGAATGAGGAGAACCCTAATAACAAAAACACCTTTAAAAAAATTAACAATTTCCGAGTTACCTACTATTTTCAGTCCCATTCTAAAATCAACGAGTTACCTTGCTGCCACACCACACTCTCAAACCCATTATAACGGGTTCATGAATCCGGTCCAGCCTTTGGATGTTGTCTGTTCAACTTGAATGAATCCATATGGTAGAACTTGCCTGCACTTCTGCAATTGTTCAATCATTTAATAATTGAACAAATTATTTATTTTATAAGTCCATTTGTTCAAGCTTGCATGCACTTCTCCAATTGTTCAAGCATTTAATAATTAAAAAGACTCTGGTTGACAAACTATTTATTTTATAAGACCATTTTGTTCAACTGTTTAATAATTAAAACGACCCACGTTGGAAAAAAGCTGATCTTATGATTTATATTTACAGTTGAAAATAAAATGTAATACTAAATTTATAAAATTTATGACGATCAATTTTCATACTTTAGTCTATTACATTTTTATAAATTTAAATTAGTTGTCTAATTTGAAGAACTTCAGAAGGAGACTTTTAAGAATAAACTATTGTATTTGCTAATAAGTCGATTATTTTTATTGGCCAAATAATAGGGAGAAATGTGGGGTTGGATTGTAGAATCCCTAGCTGTAGGTGGCGTCAGGGTTTCCACACATACACCCTGCGGTTCAACCTTCCCCTTTGCTAAAGTTTGTTTATCATTGGTTCATATTGTCAGGCACCCAGATTTGAGTTGTCTCCTTCCTCATGCGTGATGGAAAGGGAAGAGGATTACCTAGATGTTGTTGGCGACATTGTGGATTATGACAGAGACTTCTCAGATAAGAAGTCGATTTGGTGTGTGCCAATTGGATAGTTTCCTGTGCCTATGTTACACATTATTTTCGTCACCCCTATGACCGTTAATGATGTAAACCTATCCTTTGTCTTTGGAAGGATCAATGGCCTTAATCCTTGAAGAAGAATTAAGATACTTTTTCCCAGAGAGATGAAATTATACTTTTCCTTTGACAAAAACCTTAGAAAAAGGGATCATCGCACCTTGCTCGGTGTTAAGGGTGTGATGATCTAGGATCTTTGTAGGTTGCACCACAGTGGCCTGCGACATCGTCCCAGTTTGCTCAGTCTTAAGGGTGCGATGATTTTCGTACGAAGGGAAAAAAGGAATTTCTCGAAAGTTCTAGAAGAGAAGCTTCGAGGGTGAGGTGGCCTCCTATCAATTTGGATCTGAGTCGTGTCCCTGATATCATGGGATCATCCTAACCTCTTCACCCTATCCTTTTCAGCTTATAAAAGGAGAAGAGTTCTCATGGGGAAATTTAGCTTTTGGAGTTGGAAAGTTCTTGAGTTTTGTAGCTTGTAGTTTTTGGAGCTTGTATGTTGGCTTTGAGCTTTGCTTTGTCAAGATAGATTGTTGATCTCAGAATCCATGGAGCAGAAGTGTGTGGGAAGCAAGGAACTGTTGGAAGGGACCTTACAACGTCAAGGCATTGGTTGTATTATCCTTTTCATATCTTTAATACAGTGATATATTTCTTTCCCATAAAATTGGTCTTATTTTATTGTATGACTCCTTGATCACATACATAGGTTTTGTTGAGTATATGTTGTTTCTTTCACTTCGTTGGCTTGTGTCTTTTTACAGGTTCAACATCTCATAAGCCTTAAAATGGAGTGAGGATGACACTAGCGAGAACAAACGACATTTAAAAGGTATGTCATTTATCTCTTGTTAGTTAGTATGCTTGATGATTAAAACTTAGGAGAAGTTTTATATTTTGTCTTGTTTTGTTCTAGTTTTTGGGTGAAACTAGGGAGATCAGTTTGTGTCTGCACTTACCGATTAATCCGATAAAAGTCTGTCCCGCATCTTCTACCTACTATTTTCGGCATGGAGGAGGCTCAAGGGATAGTAACAATCTCAAATCCAAGCACTCAGGGTCATGAGTTTCACAGTGGAGCCTTTCTTCTTCCTCAGTTCCATACTTCATGTGGCTCGACCCTAGCTTTGGACTCTGAGGCTTCTCCCTCGGGATGTTTTTCACCCATCCATCCAAGGAACCCCTCATATCTGTTGCTTTTGGAGGTGAGGAATTGTGTGATGAGGTCGAAAGAGGGTTTTCTACAAGAAAAACCATTTGAGGGGATCTTTCTTATCAACCCTCCTTTCACTGATTGGCCACAAACCCAAGGAACGTTCGGTAGCGGAGGTGTCACGCCAGACTTCCCTTGTCTGGAATGGTCCTCCCTCCTAGTGAACTACGATCTCTCTCAAGCGTGAATCCTAGCAGTATCGAAGTTGCACATGTCTTCTTCTCTTGAGCCGGAAAATTTCCTTGTTTCGTACCCCCATCCATCTTCCCAGGCCTCTGGTGAGGGGGGTTTGATCCGAGGGTCCTCTTTTCCCATAGGGAGGAAAGAGGGCTCCTATTAGAAGCAACTTCAGGGGGTCTTAGGGGATCAACCAATGGTAAAAAAGAAGCAAACATAGGCAGGGATAAAACTAGTCAATCAACCTCACAAATTAGCACTTGGGGACGACATTATGCTTCTTGAGGTTCCGAACATGGTGGAAAAGGTAGTGGTGGGTAGGGAAAATGGTCGTCACCTGGGAATCTCTCTATTGAGGGACTGGGTAACAACGTCTTGGAAGGGCTTGTTGACCACTCTAGCCTCGGTCCACTTATTATCCAAATGATGGTTCATGTTAAAATTCCAGAGCGCTACAGACGCGGCCAATGTGTTGAAAGCTCCATGGTGTATAGACTCGACGTTGTTGTTGCTAAAGAGATGGATGTCATTCTTCGATGCAAGATGCGAAAGAATTGACGAACTCCCAATATGGGTTCACTTTTCGAGTCTACCACCTAAAATTTGGATGGCGAAGGGTTTCGAATGTATAGGAAACACTCTTGAAAACTATATGGACGTCAACAAGTCCTTCATCTCCTATGGAAGAATTTTGATGGCTCGTATTCTAGTGTCTCTAAATGTTAGAAAGGGGCTCTTGGGGGAAATTGAACTATCATGGGGGAATAGAGTTTTTATGAAAAAGTTGGATTATGAGGGAATCCATTTCAAATGCCATAGATGTCATAAGCACGGTCACCAGGTTTCCGAGTGCCCTCTTCCCTTGAAAGAGAAGATGAAAGTTGAGGTAGGGAACAAGAAGAGAGGGCTTTGTAGTTAAGGGAGGATTCCTCCACTTTTTCTTCAAAGAAAGGTAGATCAATGCTTGATGTCCATGGAGCTATGGCTTAGGGTCCTAGGGTGGTTTCACATCGCCAGGAAGTGGTCTCCTCCATAGAAGTAGGCACAAATTCATTCTGAAAGAGAAGTTCCCCAGCCTCTTCTGCAACAACCGAGAGCCTGCTTTGGAAAGGAATAATGACACATTTGGGTATTCCCCCTTGGTTCCCCTACATCAGAACCACCCTTGACACATCTTACTTTTGTCCAAGCCCATGTCCCTACAAGATACGATGGGATATCAGTTGAGAAATCGACATATCCTAGATTTTGGGGAGTCAATTCAAAAACTAGAGGGGTTGGGGCTAAACCCTCTTCCTTCATATTTAAGTAAGGGGAGGGGGATAAAATCCTTCCTCTCAAAAGCTCAGACTAGGGCTTCCTTGGATATGGAAGCTAGTTGTCAATGTACTTCACTGGGGCCCTTAGAGAAATGCCAACCCCGAAGGGGGGTGCAAAATGAAATTGATCTCTTTCAATTGCACGGGTGTGGCAATCCCTTCGAAGAAAATTTCCCTCCATAGGCTGGTGGAGTCCTCTCATCATGATATTTTGATGCTTCAAGAGACACCAGGTGATGCAAATATGGTTTTCCTTCTCATGGAGAATCTTGTTAAAGGTTGGAATTTCACAGGTTTGTGATGCAGGCAAAGGTGTGACCATACCCCTCCAACTCGCCTGCCCTCAGGATAGATCTTATCCTTCCTTCGAGACGAATTGGTTCTTTTATATCCCGAAGTGGAATCTCTATCAAAACACGACCCAATCCACAGGTCCTTTCAAATCCCACACGGCCTCCGCACTTTACCATGGTAATTCCCAATTCTCTATCGGGATTCGGGGTTTCAGCAATCCCATTGTAACGAACCTTAGTCTTCGGGAATCCCCGATCGCCGATTACCGATGAGCTCTCTGCTCCTATGCGCTAGTCCTCCTACTAAGCTTCCATCATATGACCAATCCCCGTGACCATGACCAATCCTTCCATCGGGGTTTACCTCCTATCGGAGTTTCGACACTTTCTGTGTCATAATGTGTATGTCCATGGGACTCACGATTCTCCGAATCCTGACGTGCCTTTGTGCACTAGCCCCCTGGCTAGGCCCTGGTCGATGTGACCATTACTTCGTGACCGCAGCCAAACTCCCCATCGGAGTTTTGGGGTTCGCGGTTTCAAACTGCATGGACTCCTTGTCCCCAGGATTCCCGATATCCCGATGAACCACAAACTCCGACAGATTTTACCCCTGGTCGAAACTCCCTCCGATGATGTAGGTCTCTACCACGTATCCACTGAATGGACGGTCCCGATCTTCTCGCCACTTCGTGTCCTCGCGCCTCGCGACTCTTGACACCTAATTCTTCGCTCTTCTACTCACGAGGTCCCGATAGGCGAGGTGCCACCTGTCCGCTCGCCAACTCCTGTGTGGCCCCATGCTCCGATGCCTTATCGGGAATTCGCGTATCGCGATTCTAGAATGAGAAAAACCTATATGCCCAGGATCTCCGATATCCCGATTCCCGACTCTTTCCAGATGCCTAACACCTGTCCCCCAGATGGATGGCTCTGACCTTGTCGGCGTTCGAGACCTGCAAGACCCGGTACCTGGTGCCTCGAATCTCTGATACGGATGATCGTGTGACACATGTCCCTCTTCAGACGGATGGCTTAGATTTACTCTCGGGATTTCGAGACTTTCGAAGCCCCGGTTCCCATGACCTCGAGAACTCCGATTTCCCGATGGCCGATATCTTGATGGCTGTTGAGTCTTCTCTCCTTTGCCTACGAGGTTAACTTCCCTGCAGCTCCCACAGATCTGACGGATGACGGGATTCCTGCTCAAATCTGACGGCCCAGATCTGCTCTCTTTCGCTCTCCCCCTCCTGAGGCTATCCTCCGCGCAACTCCTCCCGATCTAACGGCTGTCGGGATTTATTTGTGAGATCTGATGACTTTCGGTCTCTCCTCCTGCTATAGGCTTTCCCTGAGCTTCCTGTGCACCTGCTCCTGCGCTTTTACGCTTTTTTCCTAGACTTGGAAGAATTTTGTTTTCTCCAAGGACTCAGTATTGGCTTCTTTCTCCAATGATCTCCCGAATCGTGAGCTTCACCATGCGTATAAAACGCTGACTCCTCCTGAGTTTCCCTTTCTTTGAATCCTCAAAGGACTCTTTTGACTCCTACGCCTCTGTGAAGTCCTCGCACGCAAAGCGCTATCTGTCCTAAGCTTCTACGAGTACTCAGATCCCTTGGGGGATTTTGTCTTCTTTCCTCCTCCCATAGATGGAGAATACCAATACCTTCCTGGTCCTTTGCTCAAGCAACCTCCTGGATGAGCCTTCTGAGTGTTCAACAACCCTGTGAGAACCCCTCAGTGGATTCTCTCCTTAAGCTCACAGAACTCAAAGAGTTCTTTTCACTTATGTGCCTGCTTGCACAGTATCTCGATGCCCCTCTGGTAAAGTGTCTTCTCCCACATAACATTTAGCAGTTCTGGGTCCACGTGCACCTCTGCACTGGCTCGATGCCCACCTGGCAGAGCTCCTACATAATCCTCAATGATTCTGTCTGCAACTGTGTCTTAGCTACACAACCTTGCCTCCTGAGGTATTCAACAACCTCAAAGGTCTTCTTCTCTTGAGTTGTTGATCTCAGTCTTTGTGCCTCAGCATGTCTTTGTCTGACTCCTCAGAGTTCAGAAGTGCATCCAATGTGCACGACTATCAAAACCTCAACGTTCTGTCACACCCTCCTGCTGTGAAGCCTCAAAGATCTCTCAAGCCTGAAATCACACAAACTCCCTGCAGAATGCATCCACATGACATACATTCACAACATATACAAAGAACACACATAGACATGCATGTAAGACAGAATAATGCAGGAAAAAATGATCTGTATATATTAAAAATGGCAAATGCCTATTTGTACAAGGGTGTTCTCGAGCTCTCTCTGGCTCTCTCATACAACCATTCTACCCTAGCTCAACTAACTCAAAATGAGATCTGAAATCTCTTTTACCTGAGGGATCATTCCTCCAGGTTCACCTACTCTATTCAATTTCAATGAATGGGTTGTCTAGTCCAGGATCGGATCTAGATCTCAGCCACTACACATATTAAATGCCTATCTTATCTACAGCCTGCGCAAAGGCATGCCTTTCTTGGCTCAACAGCCTAAGACATTTAATTACATTCAATTCAAAATTTAAGATGAGGCTGCGCCTCCCTTTCAGCACATGAATGCATGCGAGCTGATGTGGCTGGCTGGATGACATGGAGCGATGCTCCTGCATCATACTCCACAGCTCCAAGAATCATGAGCTCCTGCTCATGAGATTCCCCTGTAGCTGTTTGGAAATCCTCCTGGATCCCAAATAAGTCTTTGGAGCTTCTCATCCGCTCCACTCTGCTACTGCTGTTGCTTCCGCTGCGCTGCTGCTTCTTTCCTTCTTCCCAAATGCTCCTTGCTGGCAGTGCCTGCTGACTTCAACATCAACTCTCTGACTTCCTCAATCACTTCATCCAGCTGCTCCCTTGGCTGATCCTATTCTTGCAGTCTCCTTAGCTGCAAAAAATTTTGGCCATCGGGAAGATCGCTATGATCTCCCATTCCATCTTCTTCTTCTTCTTCTTCATATTCATCTGTGGCCTCAAGTTTCCACTCTGCTGCAGACTTCAGCTCTGCAGTCTCCCTTTGATTGCCTTTCTGTTCAGTCACCTTTTCTGATAGGTCAAATTCTGCTAGTTCTCTTGCTGGCTCTGGATTTTCCAACCAATCCTCCAGCATCTCCAGCTCCACCTCCCATGGAGTGATAACTTTATCTTCCTGCTCCTCAGCTTCCTTTGCTGCTAGCTTCAGTGCTACAACTTCTTTCTTTTTATCTCCCTGGCTGAATATGCCGAGACACTCCTCAGAATGCTCGCTTTATCCTTCTGCTTGGGCAACTTCCAAAGTCTGCTGCAATTCTTCTTCTGCTTCTTCTTCTGCTGTCAGCTCCAACGCTACAGCGCTCTCAGCTTGCCGGCTGAAATTATTGAGCCGTTCCCCAAAACGCTCCTTCTTCCTTTCATTCGCTTGGGCAGTCTCACATGTCTGCTCCAATTCCTCCTTAACAACCATTATCAATTGTGACTGTTCTACTGCTGTTGCTGCACCTGCAATACAACTTTTTGCCTCCTCCTGGGAAAATGGTAGGAATACTGAAATTCCCCCAATCATCAGAATATTATTCTAATCTTCTTCCTCTGTCAGTTGCACCTGCTGATCTAAATCTATCTCTGAAACTATGAGACCCTCAGACAGTCTCATCTCTGTCAGCTCCCCTGGCTGATTCAAATTCATCTCCTCATCCCTGCCCACCTAGAAATATGAGACGCTTCCGCTGCTGCTTCCCTGGAAGACCATGAGATCAACCGATCTCATCTTCATCAGCACTCCTTGCTGAATTGAACTCTTCTCTGAGTCCATGAGACCTTCAGACAGTCTCAAATGTTCATTTCTGCCCTCCTGGCACTCTTCAATGCTTCCACTGCTTTCCTGGTAGTATTTGAGATCCCGTAGTGACCTCTTATCATTGCCCAACTGGCAATGTGAAATTCCTTCGCTGTCCTCATGACAGTCTTTGAGATCCTCAGCTGATCTCAATCTGTTTCCCTCTTGACATTCTGGAATTTCTTCTGCTCTGCCCTCCTGACAGTCTTTGATATCATCAGCCGATCTCATTTCTGTTCCCTTGCCCATCTGGCCATTTGGAAACCTTCCACTGCCCTCCTGGCAGTTTATGAGATCCTCAGTTGATCTCTGATCATTCTCCTCACCGAGAATGTCTCCAAATTCCGGTTCACAGATGTAAACCATTTCTTCCTCCTTGGTGGCCTTGAGGTTTTCAACATACCTCAACCATTTTCTCAACAGCCTCTACTGTCTTCTAGCCATCAGCTGCTTGATTGGCCAACTTGCCTTAGGCTTCTGCATGGGCCATTCATACACCCATCTTGGATTTTTATTCTTCCGCATATTCATTTCGAGCTCCTCCATCTCTCGCTTTATGTCAGCGAGCTCTTTATCCATTTCCGTTGCACTCATCAGCTATGGGCTCTTCCTTTCAGCATGTTTACGGCCTTCAGTAGCCATGCTGCTGTTTCTGTCTGCCATCCTGAAAGATCTATCGTTGTCACTCCTGAAATCCTAAGTGCTCAGCTTCATCCTCTTACAGTCCTGCTGACTGTCTATGGACTGCTACCTACTTGCAAGCAAGTCCTCACAGAGTCCTCAACAACTCTGTCTTCCTCCAGCTCCTCTTTTCTCCTCTTGCCCAAAATATACGGACAAGATATCAGCTTTGATATGACTTGATGCAGGCGAAGGTGTGACCATACCCCTCCAACTCGCCTGCCCTCAGGATCGATCTTATCCTTCCTTCGAGCCGAATTAGTTCTTTTAGATCCCGAAGTGGAATCTCTGTCAAAACACGACCCAATCCACAGGTCCTTTCAAATCCCATACGACCTTCGCACTTTACCGTGGTAATTCCCAACTCTCTATCGGGATTTGGGGTTTCGACAATCCCATTGTAACGAACCTCAGTCTTCGAGAATCCCCGATCGTCGATTACCGATGAGCTGTCGGCTCCTATGCGCTAGCCCTCCTACTAAGCTTCCATCATATGACCAATCCCCGTGAACATGACCAATCCTTCTATCGGGGTTTACCTCCTATCGGAGTTTCGACACTTTCTGTGTCATAATGCGTATGTCCACGGGACTCACGATTCTCCGAATCCCGACGTGCCTTTGTGCACTAGCCCCCTGGCTAGGCCCTGGTCGATGTGACCGTTACTTCGTGACTACAGCCAAAATCCCCATCGGAGTTTCGGGGTTTGCGGTTTCAAACTGCATGGAATCCTTGTCCTCGGGATTCCCGATATCCCAATGAACCACAAACTCCAATGGATTTTACCCCTGGTCGGAACTCCCTCCGACGATGTAGGTCTCTACCACGTATTCACTGAATGGACGGTCCCGATCTTCTCGCCACTTCGTGTCCTCGCGCCTCGCGACTCTTGACACCTAATTCTCCGCTCTTCTACTCACGAGGTCCCAATAGGCGAGGTGCCACCTGTCCGCTCGCCAACTCCTGTGTGGCCCCATGCTTCGATGCCTTATCGGGAATTCGCGTATCGCGATTCTAAAATGCGCGAAACCTATATGCCCGGGATCTACGATATCCTGATTCCCGACTCTTTCCAGATGCCTGACACATGTCCCCCAGATGGATGGCTCTGACCTTGTCGACGTTCGAGACCTGCAAGCCCCGGTACCTGGTGCCTCGGATCTCCGATACGGACGATCGCGTGACACGTGTCCCTCTTCAGACGGACGACTTAGATTTACTCTCGGGATTTCGAGACTTTCGAAGCCCCGGTTCCCATGACATCGAGAACTTAGATTTCCTTATGGTCGATATCCCGATGGTTGTCGAGTCTTCTCTCCTCTACCTGCGAGGTTAACTTCCCTACAGCTCCCACAGATCTGACAGCTGACGGGATTCCTGCTCAGATCTGACGGCCCAGATATTCTCTCTTTCGCGCTCCTTCTCCTGAGGCTATCCTTCGCGCAAATCCTCCCGATCTAACGGCTGTCGGGAATTCTTTGTGAGATCCGACGGCTGTAGGTCTCTCCTCCTATTATAGGCTTCCCCTAAGCTTCCTGTGCACCTACTCCTGCGCTTTTACGCTTTTTTCCTAGACTTGGAAGAATTTTTTTTTCTCCAAGGACTAGTCTTGGCTTCTTTCTCCAATGAGCTCCCGAATCGTGAGCTTCACCATGCGTATAAAACATTGACTCCTCCTGAGTTTCCCTTTCTTTGAATCCTCAAAGGACTCTTTTGACTCCTACGCCTCTGTGAAGTCCTCGCACGCAACGCGCTATCTGTCCTGAGCTTCTACGAGTACTCATATCCCTTGGGGGATTTTGTCTTCTTTCCTCCTCCCACAGATGGAGAATACCAATACCTTCCTGGTCCTTTGCTCAAGCAACCTCCTGGTTGAGCCTTCTGAGTGTTCAGCAACCCTGTGAGAACCCCTCAGTGGATTCTCTCCTTAAGATCACAGAACTCAAAAATTTCTTTTCACTTCTGTGCCTGCTTGCACAGTATCTCTATGCCCCTCTGGCAAAGTGTCTTCTCCCACAGAACATTCAACAGTTCTGGGTCCGTTTGAACCTCTGCACTGGCTCGATGCCCACCTGGCAGACCTCCTATAGAATCCTCAGTGATTCTGTCTGCAACTGTGTCTCAGCTACACAGCCTTGCCTCCTGAGGTATTCAACAACCTCAAAGGTCTTCTTCTCTTGAGTTGTTGATCTCAGTCCCTGTGCCTCAGCACGTCTTTGTCTGACTCCTCAGAGTTCAGAAGTGCATCCAATGTGCACAGCTATCAGAACCTCAACGTTCTGTCACACCCTCCTGGTGTGAAGCCTCAAAGATCTCTCAAGCCTGAAATCACACAAACTCCCTGCAGAATGCATCCACATGACATGCATTCACAACATACACAAAGAACACACACAGACATGCATGTAAGACAGAATAATGCAGGAAAAACTGCTCTGTATATATTAAAAATGACAAATGCCTGTTTGTACAAGGGTGTTCTTGATCTCTTTCTGGCTCTCTCATACAACCATTCTACCCTAGCTCAATTAACTCAAAATGAGATCTAAAATCTCTTTTACCTGAGGGCTCATTCCTCTAGGTTCACCTACTCTATTCAATTTCAATGAATGACTTGTCTAGTCCAGGATCAGATCTAGATCTCAGCCACTACACATATTAAATGCCTATCTTATCTACAGCCTGCACAAAGGCATGGATTTCCTGGCTCAACAGCCTAATACATTTAATTACATTCAATTCAAAATTTAAGATGAGGTTGCGCCTCCCTTTTAGCACATGAATGCATGCGAGCTGATGTGGCTGGCTGGCTGGCTGGATGACATGGAGCCATGTTCCTGCATCAGTTTGGATGCAAAAGGATGCTAGGGGGGTTTGGCCATGGGTTGGAGGCCAATATCTATCAAGCTTGTAAATTATTGGGGTTTTGAGTCATGGTTGGTCATGATTGTTAGAGTGGAGGATATTGGATGGAATTTCAAGATCTTAAATGTATACAGACCCTCCCAAGAGAATATGCAATACTGGTACAATCTTCTAGCCAAGTCTTTTACAAAGGGAAGGAATCTCATCCTTGGGGGAGATATAAATTTCTCCTTGGGAGCTTCAGAATCCTAGGACCAAAGGGCCCATGTAGATGTCCAGATGGACTATTTCAGCCACAAATTGGGAGAATTGAGTTTATTAGATATTTCTCCCACAAAACTTTGTCCAAATTGGAGGAACAAGAGATCGGGGGAATATCACATCGCAAAAAGGATAGATTTTTTTCTCATGTCTACCTACCTGGTGGAGTCCCCTCTTCTTTTTAGACAATGGGTGGGTTCAGGACGTGAATCTGGTCACTACCCAATCATTTTGGAAGCTACAGGAAACACAATGAATCCAACGATCCCTTCCAAATTCAACTATGCTTGATTAAAGGAGGAGGAATTAATCAATCTAGTAAAAGAGATATGGGTTCCCATTAACTGAGAAGAATGGGCAGCGACCCAGCTTTCCCAGAACCTAATTTTTTAAAAAAGGCCACGATTGAATATTGGGATAGAAAGAATAAGTAGTTGGATGAACAAGAGCTTAATAGAACGAAGGAAAAATTACAATCAATTTATGACACAAAGGGTGGAGGGTTCTCATCTCCTGAATCCAAAGAGGCATTACTTTCCTTAGAAAAAAAAAGAAGGAAGCTCCTGGAAGCAAGAGAATCAAAGTGGAGGCTAAAGAGCAGAGCACTATGGTTACAAAATGGGGATGAGAACTCTAAATTCTTCCAGGATTATGCAAAGGGAAGGAAGATGAAAAATAATATTTGGGGCCTAAAGGACTCCTCTAGTAGACAACTTACATAATTTGAGGACCTGACACAACTGGGATCACAACATTTCAAAAATCTATACTCAGCTGAAGGAAGAGTAACTATAGATGCTATAGTCCAGATGACCCTTTTCTTCCCAAGGTTTGTGGAAGAGGAAGACAACATGACTCTTCTGGAAGAAGTCTCTAAAGAGGAACTCAAAGAGGTACTCCATAGTTTTCAAAAATACAAGATTCCAGGTCCAGATGGGTGGCCAATGGACTTATTGGTGGGTCTTTATGATCTCATTGAGAAGGATATTCTAAAAGTTTTCAAAGAATCCAAAAAAACCAGGCATATCCATCCTCCTCTAAATGAAACCTTCATTTCCCTTATTCCCAAAAAGGATGATCCACAATCCTTGGACGAGTTCAAACATATATCCCTTTGTAATTGTATCTATAAGGTGATAGCGAAAATCATTAGTAGAAGGATAAAATTCTTCCTCTCAAAGTCCATCTCACAAGAACAATTTGGTTTTCTGGAAGGAATAAAGATCCACAAAGCAATTGGAGTTGCACAAGAGGCCTTGCATAGTATCAAAACCTGGAAATTAAAAGGGGTTGTGCTTAATATAGATCTCTCAAAATCTTATTGTTGGTTGTTATGGGCTGACCTAGGTTCTAACTACAAGATTACCAACAACCCCTCGACCATCGGCCCTTCTAGATACAAGATGGAAATGCAGTGCACAAAGTGCACTACGCAGTCTCACTCGAGATGGATTCAATGGGTGGCTGCAAGACTCATGTGTCTGTAACCATGGGATGAGATGTGCTTCTCTCTCAGGGGCATTAGATCTGCTCATCAACTAGCCCTCAAATACTCATTTATTATGCTAACTCTAGATGGATGTTAGTTCTGACCATTGACACAACTATTCAAAAAAAACTTCATTAACCATTATAACAACATATACCAAATGACATATATTCATCTAATGCAACATAAGATTAAGATCTGAATACTAACTATGACATTCATCAATTAGTGTTGTTCTACAGATTTCATCAGTTATTCCTAGTGTGCAGTATTATTTCCTTTATCATTTTAACATGTTCAACATAAACTCATTAAAGCAAAGATAATAAAAAGTACTGCAAACATTCACACATAACCCACATATACCGTGGTTCACCCCCTCCCAGGGATATGCCCAGAAAGATGATTCTCTTTAGCTCTTTATTATTCTTCATGCAAAATCTAGTGTCGTGCACTATACATTTCTTCCTCCATTACAATCGATCTCCATAGATCGCTATAGTCCTCACAAAACTGATAACGTCTAACCAATATACCATTTGACTTCCTAACTGAGTAACTCTTTTCACAGTCCTAATATATTCTACTTATACAAAAAATGGGACAAAGCCCTTACAAAAACCCTAACCCTAAGTGGATTAGGTTTGTCCAGTTTCCATTGACTCAATCTCGATTGGTCCATGATCCAACCATTCTCCAAGTCAGCACTTGTCCACTTTCCAACTACTTCGCAATAGTTTGTCCACTTTGTAACCTCTTTTCCTCGATGTTGGTTTTACTCTATTTCCAACGCTGTTTTTCCTCTATTTCTGGTGCGCTCTCCATTTTTTGGTGTTGCCTTGATTTCTTAAAACTTCCTTGATTTTCTTCCAAATTGTCCTGCGCCAAAAATCTCACAACACTGACATCGTGACTCATCCGAGTCACTCACTAACTCATGTATCTTTCATTGCTTGTGCCAGTGCTTCATACATTTATGTTTCTTGCTGGCATTGACCCTGAGCCTGGTTTCTCTTCTCTGCCATGGCTTCTACCATCTACGCGGTGGCTGGAGGTTTCAATATTTCTCTCCCCTCCAAGCCTAGCTATTCCACTTTTGATTTGGTTACGTCGATTTCCACAACCAATTTCTCATCCTTTTCTTGCAGAGGCTCCAACTGAGCTTGCTTTGCAATCTTCTCTTCATGTATTTCCTTTTCTTCTGCCTGCATACTCTTCATTTCTACATCTGTCTTAATTTTTTCAGGAAGTGACATTGTCTTCTGTCTCTATTTGAACTCTGCCATTACTACGTGGACCCCATCCTCCTTTCCTTGCAGCTCCTGCAATCTTCCATCTTCTTGTACTTGTGTCCACAGTTGGCCACTTTGTAACTTCTGATGTATTCCTTGTGCGCGATGGATCCTGTGTGGAATCACCCTCTGCATCCTTAGTTTCTTTTGATGTGGGTTGCTTCCCCCCACTTTGCCTTGTGTTGTATTCTTCTTCTTGCTGGCACCATTTCTGTTTGTCTGCTGCATGAGAACTTTTCTGTCTTGCATATGAGTATGTACTGTTGGCACTTTCTTTGGAATTACTTGCACCTTCCATTCATCAGACAACTCCTGGACCTCCATTTTTATATCTTTCATCATCACGCAATAACTCAGTTGTATCCACTCCTTTGTTGGATCCCTCTTCTCCTAAAACCACATACTGTGGCGCGTTGCCTGAAAATTAGCAATTTGTCAAAAATCTAGGACTATCTCAAGTGAAATACTCCACATGTCAGCTAAGTGGTCCTGGATCTCTAGAATATATAACACGAATGTATCATTGTTCACCTTCTTCTTATTCGGGTTTGTTGTGCTCCTTAGTGAAGTGTATTGGGCTATGCAACACTTTCCTATTCTTTGAAGAAACACAATATAAACTAGTTCTTTCCAACATACAAGTGCAATGAGGATGAATAACCATGAGTAGTGGAGCTCAGAGCCCCAATATTGTGTATCCTTACAATATTCCAGGAAGGAATTGAGAAAATAAGAGGCCCAACACATCGAGCTCCCATTTGTGCACTACACTGCAACTACTACCACTCCTGCTAGTACTTCTTTCTTCCTGCATTTGTGCATTAACTTTCATGCTAGCAACCTTGTAGCAAATTTTGTCTTCAGATCATTTATGTCACTGATCCTGATCCCCCTATTCCCTCTATATGTGCCATATTTCACCTTAATTTCATCCGAAATTTCATTTTCCTTAGTATTATCCTCCATATACTATTTTGGATTCTCCCCATCCGTGGGTAGCCCAATAATTGCAGCTATTAAGTCCACATTGATAAGAACTGGCCTATCCATCCATAAGACACCTCCATGCATCCTTGATATGAGTTGTTTCACACATCCATTGATATGTTTACCATGCCCAAAGTGCGGTATATATAGTAATTTCATAATCCCTATGTTGTAGAGCCCTAGGATCCACTACATCGGCTCCAACAATGGCGTACGTGATGGGCCCTCTCCTCTACTTTCCATATAGTTGTGTTGCGCCAAATCTAGGAATTTGACGATATTTGCTATGTCATGGTATGAATATTTGATAGTGTTTACCCCTCCTATCATTTCATCATCCGCTTTCACTCCATCCAGGATCTTTGGCATTATAATTGTTAATTATTCTTGTGCACGTTGTATCCCTTGCGAACTTCTTTCAACCTTAGTTTTATTTTTCCCTCACGGGGACGACACCCTGACCTCCGATATGCATTCTTTCTCTATTTCTTGTTCTTCTTTCATCCCCAGGTTCGGCTGCGCTGAACCCATGGCATGTTTGTCATGTTGTGGCCCTTTTCCTCTCGATGCGTCAAACTCTGTTCTTTCTGTGTCTTCCTCAGGCTGCCCGACCTCCTGCGATGCGTTTCCTTCCTCCTCCACCTATGTGCTATGTGGCTCATACTCTGGAATATGAATTTCATCCACATCGACTATTGTCATCATGTCCTGTGTCCTTAGTTGCATCACCAGAGCACTACTTCTTGTGTTTCGACCGACCCTGCTCGGCGCTCCAACTCATGGTGGCGACATCTTGCTAGAATATGGACTATTGTGCTATAAATATCGACCTGTTGTCAAGAATTCTATCTCTTGCGCTTAGGGTTCGCTCTTCATTCTTCTCCTTAGCAAAAAAATACAAATGACTGCATTTTCCCCCTTTTTCAGACTTTATAGAAAGACGACGTATTGACAGCTGTTCCACACTAACAATTTTCACTTTTTCACTTTTTCCTACGCGCTACACTTTTTGAACTTGTCTACTACTTTCCAGCGTGCAGTGTCTTCAACACTGGTTTTTCTGGGGTGCACTGTTAATGCTAACAATTCTATTACATAAAAAATCTTCTAATATTCTCCTATCTTTTTGTCTTTTTGTTACATTTCTTCTTTTTATGGATTTTTGTGTTTTTCTTCTAACATCTATTATATAGAATATGTACAATCATACCTTCTTTTTCTATTTTTACCTCAAGTTGTTAGGTCAACTGTCTTGATACAACTTTAGTCGACTGCCATTCACTAGTCCTCTGAGATTATTTTCTGCAAGATCTTTCAGTTGCACAAAACCTCCATTTGTGATGGCCTCTACTTGATAAGGCCCTAACTAATACATCTTGAACCTCCCCGGGTGTTGTAGATACCTGTTGTCATAGAGGAGAACTAGATATCCTTCCTTAAATATTTTTTATTTATGTTCCTATCTTGCCAATCTTTGTCCTTCGATTTCTGTACTTCCTGGTAAAATTCCGCTAGAATTTTGTCTTCTTCCAACTCCATCAGCTGATCCAATCTTTCTTGAGCAACACCTTCTTCTGTCATGTTGGTGATTGCTACAATGCACAAAATAGGTACTAAATAATCCAATGGAACCATTGCTTCCTGCCCATACACCAGTCTGAATGGTGTTTGTCATGTAAGTTTCTTGCATGTAGTCCCCTAATCCCATAACACTACTGATACCTTCAAATCTCAATCATCCCAATTCAGATTGAAAATCTTTGTCAATGTATTTTCTAGAATCTTGTTAAAAGCTTCTATTGTACCATTTTCCCGAGGATGGTAAGGTGTGCTCATATGATGATGTATCTCAAATTCTTCTGTCATAGATTTGATTGTACTATTAATAAAATGAGTTCCTTGATCACTCAACACAATTCTGGGACATCTAAATCTGGTCAACACGTTCTCAAAGAGAAATTGTGTTGTAGTTTCTGCACTGCAATCCTTTACTAGGGTTGCTTCTTCCCATCTGGTTAAGTATTTTGTCGCAGTGATGATGTATTTGGCTCCTGACCTCCTTACTGGTGGGTTGATGGGTCCAATGAAATCCACAACCCATTTATCAAATACTTGTAAAGTTACTTGGGGAAAAGTGGTATTTCATCCCTTATGGATGGTTTTCCCACCCTCTGACAGACATCACAGGTCTGACAATATTCCTTTGTGTCCTTATGTATTGTAGGCCACCATAATCTTGTGCGTAGCACCTTCTGTGTTGTAGGATTTCCTGCATATTCCCTTCTGCTATACCTTCATGTGCTTCTGCTAACACCATGGAGCGTTCATTCTCCATCACACATCTTCTCATAATTCCATCTGTGCCTAACTTGTATAAATGACCTGCAATCAACTGATAGTCTGCAGTGTGCACTACCAACTGTTTTTTCTACGTGACAGTAAATTCCCTAGGAGCCATTCCTGTGCTAAAAAATCCAACAATGTCAGGAAAACAATCATCAACAATCTGAACAGAAAATAAGTTAGCATCATGAAAAAGCTCCTCCAATATATTTGGCTCCTCTCCATTAATAATTCATGATAGATGATCTGGTCCTACATTCAGCTTCCCTGGTTTCACTATGATTTCAAAATCAAATTCCTGAAACAATAACAACCATCTACAGATCCTCCCCCCCCAAGACTGGCTTGTTAACTAGGTACTTCAAGGTGGAATGATCTGTAAACATTTTCAAATGTTGACCCAATAAATAATGTTTGAATTTCTGTAGGGAATATACCATATCCATACCTTCCCTTTCTGTATTATTATATTTATGCTCAAACTCAGACAACTTTCTACTAGCAAAAGATATTGGGTGATTGATGTCTCCTTCACCTGGTTCTGCCAAAACTGCTCCAAGTGCAATGGATGAAGTGTCCACATGCACATGAAATTATTTTGTCCAATCTCGAAAGATTAGAATTGGTGTTGTCACCATATTTTCTTTCAGTATGTCCAAGCTCTCTTGGCATTCATCATTCCATTGAAACTTGATGTCTTTCTTCAATAATTTTTCCATGGGCATAGTAAGATTTGCATATCCCTTTATGAAATTCCTCTAGTACCCTGTGTGGCCCAATGTTTCTCTCAACTAGCACACTGACTTTGGTGGTGGTAAACTAATAATAAAAAAAATCATTGTAGGGTCTACTATCAAGCCATGTTTGCATACAATGTGCCCAAGTAGGATGCCAAATGATGTGCTGAATATACATTTCTTAATGTTCAATGAGATATGACATTGCCTACATATTTCTAACATTAACCTCAGGATTTTTATATGATCCTTCAATAAACTGAATATTGTCCAGTCATCCAGATAAACCTCTATAAATGGATGTATAAAATCCTTGAATGTAGCTACTACTACTCTAAAAAATATTGTTGGTGCATTCTTTTAAACCAAATGGAATTATTGTGTACTGATATGACCCCCACTCTATTGAAAATGTAGTTTTGTACCTATCTTTTGGAGAAATTATGGTCTGATGGTAACCTGAAAATTCATCTGTGAAGGAGTACACTTCCTGTCCTCCCACATTCTCTAAAACCTCATCTATAAATGGAGTAGGAAAACAATCATGCTCCAATCTTCTTTTCCTGGACCACCATTGAACTAATCCACTTTGATTCTTCCATAGGCTCTATGATCCTTGATTCTAACATTCTGTCAAGTTCTTCCTTAACAGGTGTGTCTCTCAGTGCTATATCCAACACTAATAATCTCTAACTATCCAAAACCTATGATTCGAATTGTTTCAGGAATTTTTCTAGATTTTCCTCTTTAGTAAATGTGGGAAACTGTCTTACTTATGTCCCAACCCATCTTACTGTGCGTGTAACTCTTGAGCACCTCCTAGTAGAGACTCCATGCAATCTTTGCTGCCAGTTTTATACTTCAGTATCAGAATTTGACATGTCAGAATTAATACTCCTCCAACTGATAACTCCATCTACAGTTGGATTCACATAGTATTCTTCTCGCGCAATAGTCCTATACAACTGGTTCACATCATCCTCCAGAACACTATCAAGCAAAGTTTCTACATATCTTTCACAATATGAAAGATATAAAGGTGCTACTAACCTAAAGTTCCTAGCTTCAAATATCATCTTTCTAGTCTTTAAATTAATTATGACTTGATTATCAAAGGTCCAATCAATTCCCAATAGTGTTGGAAATGGTATAGACTCCTCCACCATATCCATCACTTCAAAATTTGTTGTGGTGCGTGTTATCACATAGTTTGTAGCTTAGGATAAAGGCTAAGAGACAGAAGGCCAAACTGGCGTAATAGGAACCTATCCCACCCAATGTCACCACGATGGGGAGGTTCTTTCTATTTAGGGAGGTTAGGCCCAGGGGAGATGTCCCCGATGACCTGGGGTTTTGAAGAGGCTAAAAGATAACATGAGTAAGATAAGTTTCCCCTTCAAATATCACCACCAAAATATAGTCCCGACTAAACAACCAATAATAAAATATAACCAAAGAAAGAAAAGCACCTGCACGAGACAAGACAACAAGGAAATTGATATGTGCAAGCTTGGTTAGTAATTCATATGAATCAGTGACTATCTGATATTCAATATAAGCGATTTTAAAAGTAAATGTTGATGAAGTCAATGTTTACAAACTAGTAATAGCAATAATGTCACTTCACCAATAAATACTAGAACGATATAGCATTCAATCTAACAAGTCACTTCTTAAATCAATAAATTCCTTTAACTACCATTCAATTGCTCATACAGTGAAACATTGTTGCATCAAGATGAGATAACCAAGGGTGACGTCAACATTAGGGTTAGTAGGGTTAGCTAGAGCTAGGGTTAGTGTAGTTAGGGTTTCAAATTCAAGTTTTGAGAGTTTGTTTGTCACCGATCTCACTTCAGCACAAGAAGTCTCAGGGATCAGTGCCTTAAAGGGTGAAATGGAGTCAGTTAAGTGAAGGACGTAGAAGCTGAAGGAAGTAAGGGGAAAAATGGCTAGCTCATAAGATCAAGACATGAGGGTTAAAGAGGGAGAGCGTTGCTAAGGCAAGGATCTTTTCATCAAACCCTAAAAGAAAATGGCCCTAGGTGTAGATGACCTAGGCCTGGGATGTCCTCTTTCTCTTGAGACAAAAGGGTACGGCTAGCATAAAGGAAGAAGAAAAGAAGAGTGTAGTTATGGCTAGGCTCTCTCTTTCTTCTTCAATGGTGTAAGGCTTCTCTATCAGGGGACATGAGACAACGACCTACTTGTGTGTTTGTCCCCTAGGGTTTTGATTCAACAATAATCATAAACATATGCAAGAAATTAAACTACAACCATTCATTCAAGAAGTTTTGCAGAAAAATACTTACAAATCACCAAGAAATAAGCATGCAAACCCTAGTTGTAAACCTTCCTTCAAGAGAAACACCATAAAATGCCAAAAATATCTTCCTTCAACAAGTGCACCTTCCTTAAATCAGCCAATCACCCAAATGGGGAGCAAATTTTAGACCTCACTAATGAGTGAGTGAGTTGTGATGATAAAATGAGGCTAAAGCTCCTTAATATATAGTGTATCAATGACCTAATTTACTTTTAGGTCATAAAAAGGCCGAGAAGGCCATAATGCCAAAATCATACTTTTTTTACATTAAATGCTAAGTAAAAACCCTAATTAAGAAGAAAAGAGAGTAAAATCCCTTTCTAGGGAGGCACTAGTCCCTTTTAGGGAAAATGAGACATCCTGGAGCAAAACGTTAGCCCTCCAGGGGCCTCTCCAACATGCCACACGTTCCACTGCTACCCAGTCTGCCTCCAAAAGTGTTCATGAATCTAGATGATGTCATGGTGAAGATGGGGACGTCCTAAGCCTTCCAAGGCTAGCGTTCCATTGAAAAGGGGTCATTCCACCTAGGTCTAGTCCTGCCAGAGTGCCCATGATGGAACGTCCTATGACCATCCTCTACCCTGTCTCTACCCCTTGATGGGGTATCAACATCCATCTGGTGGGCTCTTCAGTCCCATGGAGGTCCGAATTGATCATCTCCCCATGTGTAGCACTCCAAATGGTACCTATCCGTCGGGTATGGTCCTTCACATCAAAGGCTACGCCCTCCATGGGCTCATCAGTCACAGGGATCATAGCAATGTTAATCACATTTCATCATTAATATTATCAAACATATGCATGAAATCCCTAATACATCTGCCAATAGCTCAAAGACATTACACAAGCCTGCAATACAAGTTTGGGGAAAAAGACAAGGTGTCCTATTGGGCGAGTGTCCACAAAAAAAGGAAAGTTCCAAGAGAGAAATCATCCAAGCCATGTAAGTGGATGATGTGGTCAAGGGAAGTCCAAGCATGTGGGTGCAGTAAGGGCCAAGGATGCAATGTGTTACCTGTGGGTGCCTTTGTAGAAGGCAAGCTGTCCCTGTCATGGACGCATTTTTTCCAAGCCCATTTTTGCCTTTGTTTTTCTTTTTGTTCAAGAGCTAACTAGGGGACACTGCCTTGGCATCGTGACCAGAGCTGACAACATTACCCACAAGTAATTTTGTAGAAATGAGAAGGTTGGCTCGTGATGAGACCCCCTTTCCCTTGGCCATGCAACCAAGAGTCACTGCCCTGGCGTGGTAACCAGATGATGGCAATGTCATATTTCTAGGTACCCATGGACCTAATAGGATGACTTGTGATGAGACCCCCTATCCTCTGAATAGGTCCTGATTTTTATTTATTTATTTTCCTTTTGTTTAAGAGTTAACCAGGGGACACTGCCTTGGCATGGTGACCATAGTTGACAACGTTACCCACAAGTACTTTTGCAGAAATGAGATGGCTGGCTCGTGATGAGACCCCCTTTCCCTTAGCCATGCAACCAAGAGTCACTGCCCTAGCGTGGTAAACAGATTATGGAAATGTCATACTGCTAGGTACCCATGAACCTAATAGGCTGACTTGTAATGAGACCCCCCATCCTCTGACTAGGTCTTGTTTTATTATTTATCGGGTCCCTCTTGTTTCTTGCTGAGAATATTTTTATTTCTTTCTCGGGGATCCCTGGGCAAATCATCTTGAGGTTTATTCTTAGTCTTTTATCTTTTACCAACTTTCTTTTACCTTCTGGGCCTTTATCCCCTTCTTCCCACGAGGTAAGGTGCAATCCTCAAAAGGGTCAGCCTAATGCTTGGACAAGGGGAATGGCATAGATGAGCGGGAAGCAAGATGTAAAAGTGGTATTATGAGGGGAGCAGATGATGGATTTTCAGAAACCCCCCTAGTGGAAAACCAAAACCTACAGACACAGGATTGCTAGGGCATCCTGTCAATCCCCCCAAACATGGTCAAGTGGGAAAATGTAAGATTTAGAGATAAAAGGAATTAGATGCATATATTTAAAGTTTTTAATGATTAAAAGTGAAGCATACCATGATACTTGGACCAATTACCTCATGGAGCAAGAACCTCTTCTGATACAGGACCAAGTCGATGGTGATGGATGATGTTGCTGCTGATGGGATGGAGATGATAGAAGAAGAAAAGGTGGGCCCTCTAGGGCCATGATCAGGTCAATCCTACTCTCGATACTCCATGTCTAGGACCTGTGGGCCTCGAGACATGATCTCCTAGTTATCCCTAAAAAGTGGGGATAACATCTGGCTCCAACTCGGGGACATGTGCTCACCGTAGAGACCATGAGAACCTCAACATCTCTGGCATAACCTGCAGACCTGCTCAATCTTGATAGAAGTATCAGTAACAAAATTGGGGTGGTAATTCCACCACAGCATACATATATATATATATATGTACTGAAATAAAACAACGAATGTGCAAATGTAAAGAAAAGGACCTACCTCTACTTATCTTTTGGCTGGATGTTCAATGTAGTCAAATGACTAGTGTAGCCAGTCCAACAATGTCCCACAATACCTGCCTTGGTGCTTCATCATAAACCAAAATAGTGATAAATCAAGCACAAATATGACATGGGTTAGAACATATATCATATCATCGGAAGTCACAAACACTAACTCATGGAGGCGGGTGGGAGGGATAAAATTGTGCCAAGTCAGGCCTTAAGGATAATGCTCAATCCATTTCAGAAATGGATTGTGAAAAGTCAAAGGTTCAAAAGACTGACTCGAGGAATCTAAATGTTGGCTGCCTTGGACATCTTCACAACTTGAGGCTTGAGAAGGGATTAACAAAAAATGAAAGGATGACTGACCATTCCTAAAGGGGAAGCTGGGAAACTGTGATAATAAGCTTCTTCTTGTGGTACTCAACTTTCCCCAAAAATCCAGAATGAGTTTTTGTCTTACACGAACATGTTTCCAAACCATACCTTCAGTGACAGAGCGAGGTAAAGTGATCAAAGGGAGGTGGAAAATATTATCACAAGTATCCTTCTTTAGGGAAGTAACTTCCTCATTTTTATCAAGATCTAAGAATAATGATGGTTGATAATTTTCTTCATAGAATATATCCAAGTGCTCAGAAGAATAGTCATCAAAGTCCTCAAGGTATGACCAAAATTCATTAGGAGAGCATAGTATCAAGTCATCCTTAGGTGTCTGAAAAATCATGTCATGTTCTTGTTGCCAAATTCTAAACTTCTTATTAACTTAAGGAAAATGCAACTTTTGAAAATGACCCTCAATGTCGTAAATGAGATCCCCATCATATCCAATCACATCCCATTTACATTTCCTGACATGTATGAACTCATTAATATTATCAACAAGGCCATCATTTTCATCATAACATGAAGGGTTTAAAACTTCTTCACTTTCCACATCATGAGATAGGGAATGATTAAAAACTTGGAAAGGGAAGTAACTCACTTTTCTTACTCCTCCCTATGCAGGAGCTTCAAGTACTCAGATGTCTTCATCAAATGAAATACTTTCTTCTACATCTTCTAGTTTGTCCGAAGGCTCCATTTCTTCTTTGTTGTTTGAGTCATAGAATAAGGTATCATCAATAATTTCGATCTTGGAGAGATTCGTCGGACGGAGGAGTGGTTACTGGTGCCTCATCCTCATAATTCACTTCTTTAGTTATATCTTCACTACATTCTGTTGAATTATGGGAGAAGTCTTGCTCCTCTTCAAGGGGTTGACAATGGTCTTCATAAACCTTGTCTTTTATATCAGAGGATTCTTGGTATTGATCATGATACACTTTCATGAGATCTTCTACAATCTTAGTGGTGAATCCTCTGTCGTCTAAGGCTACCATCAGGTTTTGAAGGACATCTTCATACGTTTGACAAAGTGGCTTAGTAAGGTCTACAAACCTACTGATGAGGTGTATTAAAGATGATATACCCCTGTCCTTGCAACAACTCTTAAAATGATCTTGTAAGTAGGATGGCAAAGTGAGTAAGAAATTTTTTATAATAGCATCCTCTCCTCCCAAATTTGTCTCGCTTATATAATCCAAAACATTTACAATGTGCGGAGTTGGGAGGCCAAAGAATCTTGGAGAATTGTTCAGCCATTTTGTATCAAAGTAATTTGGGTATCCTTGAAAACTTTTGAAATCAATAGTTGGATACATTTGTTCCTAGTGTGCCATGACCCCATAACTTGGAAATATCATAGATTTTGAGAGCAAGGTGGCACCCTGAAAAAAATAGTGGAGTTGCCAGATAATTTTCCTGAAACTATCAAAGGATAAAGGAAAATACCCTAGTGGAGTCGCCAGGTAAGCTTGTAAGATAAGAATTTGAGGCAAGGCTTATCGAAAAGTGTTGTCTGAGGAGAATTGACTTAGTGTTCCCCGACAACGGTGCCAAAATGTTGTCGCACAATTTGTAGCTTAGGATAAAGGCTAAGAGACAGAAGGAGAAACTGGTGTAACAGGAACCTATCCCACCCAATGTCACCATGATGGGGAGGTTCTTTCTATTTAGGGAGGTTAGGCCTAGGGGAGACGTCCCCGATGACCTGGGGTTTTGAAGAGGCTAAAAGATAACATGAGTAAGATAAGTTTCCCCTTCATAGATCACCACCAAAATATAGTCTCGACTAAACAACCAATAATAAAGTATAACCAAAGAAAGAAAAGCACTTGCTCAAGACAAAACAACAAGGAAAATGATATGCGAAATCTTGGTTAGTACTTCATATGAATTAGTGACTATATGATATTCAATATAAGCAATTTTAAAATTAAATGTTGATGAAGTCAATGTTTACAAAATAGTAATAGAAATAATGTCACTTCACCAATAAATACTAGACCGATATAGCATTGAATGTAACAAGTCACTTCTTAACTCAATAAATGCCTTTAACTACCATTCAATTGCTCATACAGTGAAATGTTGCTGCATCAAGATGAGATAACCAAGGGTGACGTCAACATTAGGGTTAGTAGGGTTAGCTAGAGCTAGGGTTAGTGTAGTTAGGGTTTCAAATTCAAGTTTTGAGAGTTTGTTTGTGACCGATCTCACTTCAGCGCAAGAAGTCTCAGAGATCAGTGCCTTAAAGGGTGAAATGGAGTCAGTTAAGTGAAGGACGCAGAAGCTGAAGGAAGTAAGGGGCAAAACAACTAGCTCATAAGATCAAGACAGGAGGGTTTAAGAGGGAGAGTGTTGCTAAGGCAAGGCTCTTTTCATCAAACCCTAAAAGAAAACGACCCTAGGTGTAGATGACCTAGGCCTGGGATGTCCTCTTTCTCTCGAGACAAAAGGGTATGGCTAGCATAAAGGAAGAAGGAAAGAAGAGTGTAGCTATGGCTAGGCTGTCTCTTTCTTCTTCAATCGCTTAAGGCTTCTCTATCAGGGGACATGAGACAACGACCTACTTGTGTGTTTGTCTCCTAGGGTTTTGATTCAACAATAATCATAAACATATGCAAGAAATTAAACTACAATCATTCATTCAAGAAGTTTTGCAGAAAATACTTACAAATCACTAAGAAATAAGCATGCAAACCCTAGTTGTAAACCTTCCTTCAAGAGAAACACCATAAAATTCCAAAAATCTCTTCCTTCAACAAGTTCGCCTTCCTTAAATCAGCCAATCACCCAAATAGGGAGCAAATTTCAGACCTCACTAATGAGTGAGTGAGTTGTGATGATAAAATGAGGCTAAAACTCCTCAATATATAGTGTATCAATGACCTAATTTACTTTTAGGTCATAAAAAGGACGACAAGGCCACAATATCAAAATCATACTGTTTTTACATTAAATGCTAAGTAAAAACCCTAATTAAGAAAAAATGAGAGTAAAATCCATTTCTAGGGAGGCGTTAGCCCCTTTTAGGGCAAATGAGACATCCTGGAGCAAAACGTTAGCCCTCTAAGGGCCTCCCCAACATGCCACACATGCCACTGCTGCCTAGTCTACCTCCAAAAGTGTCCATGAAGCTGGATGATGTCATGGTGAAGATGGGGACATCCTAATCCTTCCAAGGCTATCGTTCCACTGAAAAGGGGTCATTCCACCTAGGTCTAGTCATGCCAAAGTGCCCCTGATGGGACGTCCTCTTCCTTTTAGGTGAAAAACCTTTGACCATCCTCTGCCCTGTCTCTGCCCCCTGATGGGGTCTCAGCATCCATCTGGTGGGCTCTTCAACCCCATGGAGGTCCGAATTGATCATGTCCCCATGTGTATCAGTCCAAATGGTACCTGTTCGTCGGGTATGGTCCTGCACATCAAAGGCTATGCCCTCCATGGGCTCATCAGTCACAGGGATCATAGAAATGTTAATCACATTTCATCATTAATATTATCAAACATATGCATGAAATCCCTAATACATCTGCCAATAGCTCAAAGACATTACACAAGCCTGCAATATAAGTCTGGGGAAAAAGACAAGGTGTCCTATTGGGCTAGTGTCCACAGAAAAAGGAAAGTTCCCAGAGATAAATCATCCAAGCCATGTAAGTGGATGATGTGGTCAGGGGAGGTCCAAGAATGTGGGTGCAGTAAGGGCCAAGGATGCAATGTGTTACCTGTGGGTGCCTTTGTAGAAGGCGAGCTGTCCCTGTCATGGATGCATTTTTTCCAAGCCCATTTTTTCCTTTGTTTTTCTTTTTTTTTCAAGAGCTAACCAGGGGACACTGCCTTGGCATGGTGACCAGAGCTGACAGCGTTACCCACAAGTACTTTTGAAGAAATGAGAAGGCTGGCTCATGATGAGACCCCCTTTCCCTTGGCCATGCAACCAAGAGTCACTTCCTTGGTGTGGTAACCAGATGATGGAATGTCATATTACTAGGTACCCATGGACCTAATAGGCTGACTCGTGATGAGACCCCCTATCCTCTGACTAGGTCTTGACTTTTATTTATTTATTTTCCTTTTGTTCAAGATCTAACCAGGGGACACTGCCTTGGCATGGTGACCAGAGCTGACAACATTACCCACAAGTACTTTTGTAGAAATGAGAAGGTTGGCTCGTGATGAGACCCCCTTTCCCTTGGCCATGCAACCAAGAGTCACTACCCTAGTGTGGTAACCAGATGATGGAAATGCCATACTTCTAGGTACCCATGAACCTAATAGGTTGCCTCGTAATGAGACCCCCCATCCTCTGACTAGGTCTTGTTTTATTATTTACTGGGTCCCTCTTTTTTCTTGCCGGGAAGCTTTTTATTGCTTTCTCGGGGATCCCTGGGCAAAGCATATAGAGGTTTACTCTTAGGCTTTTATCTTTTACCAGCTTTCTTTTACCTTCTGGGCCTTTAGCCCCTTCTTCCCATGAGGTAAGGTGCAATACTCAAAAGGGTCAGCCCAATGCCTGGACAAGGGGAATGGGATAGATGATCGAGAAGCAGGATGTAAAAGTGGTATTATGAGGGGAGCGGACGATGGCTTTTCAGAAACCCCCCTAGTGGCAAACCAAAACATACAGACACAGGCTTGCTAGGGCATCCTGTTAATCTCCCCAAACATGGTCAAGTGGGGAAATGTAAGATCCAAGTAGTTGTTAGAGATAAAAGGAATTATATGCATATATTTAAAGGTTTTAACGATCAAAAGTGACACATACCATGATACCTGGACCAATTACCTCATGGAGAAAGAACCTCTTCTGATACAGGACCAAGCCGATGGTGATGGATGATGTTGCTGCTGACGAGATGGAGATGATAGAAGAAAAAAAGGTGGGCCCTCCAGGGCCATGCTCAGGTCAATCCTTCTCTCGGTACTCCATGTCTAGGACCTATGGGCCTCAAGACATTATCTCCTAGTTATCCCTAAAAAGTGGGGATAACAGTGCGCACACCATCTAGATCCACCGTTGTATTCTTCAATCTACCTATGGGAATCACTCACTGTTGTTTGTCTAGATTCAATTGGATATTGGAATACCGTAGTGTAGGTTATCCCATTGCTTCCCAAGTCTTCTTTGGAAAAATGTTGACATCTAGTCCTAAGTCTAGGATAACATTTCCCATGTTAAAGTCTCCTATATTTTCATTTGTTGGCACAGGGGCATACCCAGGGTTCAATGCTACAAAAACACACCAACAAAACCCTAACTGCTAGCCCTTTTGGCAACACCTACGAAGAATATGAAGTCTCACCTGAGGTAGAGGTAGGGGTGGTTGTAGGACTCAAGTGTCTGCAACCTTAGCTGGGACACAGATCTATGATTATACAAATTAATAGAGCACTTAGCACCTTTAGTTCCACAATATGCAATCAATAACCACTTTGCTGATAAAATAGAGCTTCGCAGCATTTACACTGATCTAATATATTTAAGCACTTAGCATCAATATATAGGTTAGATCTAGCAGATCAAGCACTCAACACATTCATATAGATCAGATCTAACATTATCACACATAATTAGCACTTAAGCATAATAATATCTATCTAATCATCTCTAAGCACTTAGTAAATGTCATAAACACATCCAGACAAGCACACAGTAGAACAACATAGGGTTTACGTGGTTCACCCCCACCCTGGGGCTATGCCCACCAACTCTTCTTATTTATTGTATTTAGTCAATCGGTTGCAAGAACAGAGCCATCAAAACCCTACTCCACATAGGACAAAATATCTGCATAGCTCACTAGATCCTTCTTCCTTGCGTTATAGCACAAAGCCTTCTACAACTTCTTACAACAACCTGCAATTAGCTTTGCAAGTCTCACACAGACACTTCAATCACATAGATCTAGCACTTATCTCATCAACCTACCGGTCGTTCCTTTCTTACATTTCCTAGACATCTATTTATACTTTACAATCTAGGCCTAAGCATGGGTAAACCCATGGGCCGACATCCCAATCCCATTACATATTCCCCAAAACCCAAAAAGGACCCAAAAAGGGACCGAGATCCCATGATCTCCGATTCGTCTTGCGCTCCTCCTTCGACAGGATGTCGAGTCCCAAAATAGGTCAACATGGCCAAGAATCTCCCAAAACTTGGTCAAGGGACAACAAGCCCCCAACACTCACCTGTGACTCGTCCCGAGTCATTCTGGTCTGACTAGTTCTACCTCGAATGCCTTGAGCTTGACTCGAGGTACTTCAACCTGCTGTTGTGCTATGACCTCTTTCTCAATAAATTCTTGGATCACTACGTCATTCACAGGCCCTTCTAGGTGTTGTTCTGCTGCGATGACAAACTATTCTAACTCTGCTCGGCTTTCAACCTCTATGAATAACTGGCACGCTTTATCTTGTATTGGATGAAGCCGTTGAGTAACTTCCATCACTTGTTGATACTGAGAGGGGGGTGAATCAGTATCAAGTACAATTTAAAAAAAAATTTCAACTTATACTTAAACCATTCAATTATATCCAATGAGCAATGAACAATAGTATAAGAGTTACACCAATACACCATGCACAATATATGAGAAATAATCAATAGTTTTTGTTCAAGGGAAGTAATGACTTCCGAAGCTAGCTACAACTTCTAAATGTAGAGGGAGGGATAAACCTCCAAGAGGAAGATACAATCCTCCAATATCAAGAGAGATTTGAACTCTCCATCCTTTCCCCTTCCTTCCACCCAAGAGTATATGAGAGATAATAAAACTTTACATTCAATCATCACCATCAACCAATCATCACATAGAACTTGATAATGCTTCCTGAGACTTCTTCAATTTATGCAATTCTTCAATTATTGGAGTACTATGATCCTGTAGATAATATTGCTCAATGTATTCTTTGAAACCCCTCCAATTTTCACTCCTTGAATCCTCCCCAAAAAGAGGTTATAGAAAAAATGGTAGACTTTATTCAATTTTGGTCTATTCAAAAGACCCAACTTGTACAGCATGCCCCACACTCAATATTTAACATATGATTCTAAAACTTAGATACAAGAAACTACAGTCTGTACTCTTTCCAATGGAAGTGGTCCCACTTCATTTGGATTCTGTATGAATAATTTATGACTATTTTACCCAAAACACCTGTTTATTGACTAGCTTCAGGACTGGTCACAAACCCTATCCCCCACAGAGTGTATCTCCATAATTATAGCGAATCAAGATCTGAAATTTTTACCAGAGGTACTGTTGACACTCAAAACTGAAATGGGCTGCATAAAATCAATCCTGAGGCAACCTCGAACCACTTTGGATTGGGAGCTGCCCCTTCCAACCCGAGAGGGATCTCTCGAAAAATGTCACAATAGGAATTTAAGTAGCGTGAAAAAGGTGGGCAGATTTATGGGTAAATGATGGTCTTGGATTTTTGGAGTTTGGGTTTTAAACCATGGAAATGGTCCATTGGGCATGGAGTTAAGTGAAAACCGAAGAAAAGAGACAATAACAGATATCAAATAACTTGCGGAAAGTGAGGCAAAGTAAGTCTATCTTTCAGCGCTTTGATAAATCCTGATGCGGTAGCAGAAAGAAAAAGGAAAGGCCGACGTAGCAGAGGATGTATGCAGAATTATGAAAATGCATATTGGTCTTACACAACTGATAGCTGGTGTAGAGGAAAGACAATAAACAATTACAAAAAACCCAAATCCTTTCGTTATAGTAGTGGTCGTACTAAAGTATAACGAAGCCCATCAGTTAGAGGAAAAACAAATGTAATGCAGTCGTGATGGATTAAGGAAGACATAAAGCTATGGAAAAGACAATATCAACTATGAGTAAGGAACATACATAATGAAATCCAAATAGATTTAACACAGCTGAAGAAGAGGAAAACATGCTGAAAGAAATCGACCGTGATGAATCTCACAGTCGCAAATAAAAAATCATCTTTATTACTCCATTCTGGTTTACAAGAAACTCAGTCATTACAATGAAACTCTCTTGACAACGGTTTTTCCCAGTGCTGCGCTCATGCGCCCCCCCCTTCTCCTGTTACATACATCAGTCTTTTAAACAGAAAAAATAAAATTGTTTGTATTCCAGGAATCTGAACCCGTTCGCCTTCTCTGGACTGTGCGAATGCTAGGTGCATCTGCCAGATGTGCAAATTATTATTTGGAAGGTTACCGAACACATAAGATTACAAAAACATTTGACCAGATAATCCAAACTATCGCTATATTTCATGTACGTAGAGAAACTGCCCCATAATGCCTGAACCTTTCCATGCTCATCTGTCAGTACACCAGGAAAACTATTGTCAAAATCTGTATCCAATTCGATGGCCTCCATGTTCATAGCTCTATACCTGAGATAAGCACATCGTCGAATATTCAAGGAAGCCACTGTATTTTTGACTGTGGACTTGCGTGATTGAGCTTTTGAACTCTGATTCAATACAACGAGATATACAATATCACCTTTCTGTAGAGCAGGTTGAGGATAAAGAATAGCTGCACGTACAACTACAGCCCCAGCTGGACCTAGTGCCGCAGGATCATATGCCACTAATGTGTTATTGTGTATAGGGTGAAGAAAAACAACATCACCAGGAATATTCATTAAATTAGAAGCAAATTCTAAGTTAACATATGATACAGAAGTGGGCACTGTATTCTTGTCAACTGCAACTATTCCCATGGTTTTAGAATGATAGATAACTACCCCTATTCCAGAAAAATGCCTAGCATACACTCCGTCAATAAAACCAGATGATGGCATATCCGTGTCAACCATGACTAATGCTGGCTCAATGAATTTCTCAGGATTCGAAATGAATGTTTGAGAATCACCGCTTAAATTGCTAACAAATAATTTCACTGGAACTTCTTCTTCTGATACGGGTGGTTGGATTGCTGTATAGTGGAAGGCACAAGAAACCGAAGAGGACATTGCAGGCCTCCTTTCCCACAGTCCAGTAGCATCATCTCGAGTGTAGAGTCGGGGCTTTGAATACCACTCATGCCTACCAACATTCACAACAACAGATACAGTTTGATGACGATCTTCAGGGATCACAAATTCTAACGGAGCTCCTTCCCCAACGGATAACTTGGACAAAATAGCTATAAAATCTTTGACTTGTGTGACTTCCTCTTTTCATCCGAGACCATTCTCATTGCGCGCGAAGCCCAATGGATTATTTGTCATTTTCCTTTTAATACAATTCTTTGTCTTGATTTACACACTGCTTACATATTTTTGCATTGTCCAGTTGGAAATTTCGTTCACACGACTGTACATTATCAAACATATATTCTCACCTTCAGATCAATGTAGGAGCTGTGAAGACATAGAGCGTTCGCTGCAACTAGTTATTAGGACAAGGATTGGATGATATTTGCAATGGGATTTTGGCATAAAATCGGACATTGCACTTCACAGTACAAAGTTCGGTCTTGTCACCTGAAGCAGTTCCATAAACTATCGAAAACTGATCTGCAATTTCGTTGCAGACATTCAAATATATTAAGACATTTTACAAGCCCAAAGAATGAAGCCCACTCGATCTAATGCGATGATCTATCTGTTCTTTTCCTTCCGAGCATCATACAATGCATGCCATACTCGAATTTCCCCATCGAGGCTACCCCTATAAATCATATGGTAGTTCATCAAATCATGAATGCGTGCAGTAATACACTTGACTAGAGTTGTATGGCCTTCCATAACCTCTATGCAGCTATGCAAACTACCCGCTTCTCTCCTCCACACTCTAGCACACTTATCGGCAGATCCATAGCAAACTATGTCGAGGACTGTTGCCAAGCACAACACAACTTGTCTGTGTCCTTTCAACTCGCCAATGACATAGATGTTCACTCTGTCGGCCATTTTATCGACCCCCCACATGAAAACGGAAGAATCACCTCCACCGGAATACAAGATCAAGCTGTTCGGGCTTAGAGTGAGAGAATTCATTGCAAACTTATGCCTATACATGACTGTAACCAGAGAATGCTTTTAATGGTCGACGTATTTCGTCCAGACTTTGATAGTGGAGTCGGCAGATGCAATGTACACGAAACCACCCGAAGAAACAATCAATGCATTTATAGCGTCGTCATGCGCTTGAAATGATTCTAAGCAACGCAAATCAGAGAGCCTCCATACCTTCACCGTTCTGTCCCTCGAAGCCAAATATAGATTACCGTTTTCTACTGCCATTGCAGATATGGTATCCAAAGCACTGCACTGCAGCCCCACAGCTATAGAAAAATGCTTCTTGCTAGCGTTGTCAATCCTGCCAGGGGAATCTCTTTGACTTGTCTGCAGGAACCATAATCGGTAGTCCACGCGTGACCAGTGGAAATGCAACATGTCCGTAACGCCCATATGAGCCAGCGCACCATCGAATAACAAGGAGTCCACCACTACCACTAGGAACAAATTTAGGTAGCTGTTCTCTACCCAAAGATTTCACAGTACTGTTGGCGGCCGATCATTTGCTTCCACAGAAGGTTGGTGCATCTCCTTTGTGTCTTGACATTTCTTTCTGAGTGCTAACATCTATCTCTGTTGAACCAGCAAGCGTTATAACCCTATTTGAATTCTCCCAAATTCGTATAAGTGACTTTCCAGGGACTGTTGACTAAACTCGAGACTCCCAGAATGCTCAGATAGAAAGCATTTCCCAATCTTCTCATGCTATCAGGGGCTTCACCATAGAAATACTCCTGTAATGATACAAGAGTAAAAACCTCTGCTATTTCCACCAGAAAAAATTATGGAGTTAACTAGAAAACACGGATAGGGATGAGAGTATTGGGCATGTCAAGTAAGCCATGAATTTCTGCTACATGGTTCCACCTATAATGTAAGAGCAACAACTTCTTCATGCATACCCATCAAAGTTCAAAATGCACATGCCTCTCTTAGCAAGAGAGTTTTAGAGAATCGGAAATTTTTTAAGGCCGGGCTTATTGCCAAATACCCATACAGGAAATGGGAGTCGATCAGGGTTATTATTACAGATATAATCATGAAAAGGAAATCGAGAGATAGAATCACAATACTACTGAACCTTACGGGATTCCTAGCTACTACTTGTAAACAGTACGAAGAACCTCAAAGGAAACTTAGGACAAAAAATACTGAGTAGAGCAATTTTGATATATGTTACAACAGGTACCTTGATATTTATTCTCAATACCATAGTGATTTCACCATCTGAATCATTCTAGAAAAACATTTATAGAAAAAATGGTAAGATGACCTAAAAATAACATACCTTAGAACACATCACCAAAATACTTCATCCTCCCTTGAAATCCGGCCTTCTTTTACTTCTTATTTCCTATGAATTTCGACTTGTATCAAAATGAATGTATAATGATGTTTATTTATACCATTTATGTCATTTCATTTTAACATTAGCGCCGACCTGACACTTTCTTATTTTGTAATTCTTTTCTTTAATTATCTTCAGGGCCTACATGTACTTCCTTCTTCAATTCACTTTGTCATCTTCAAAAATTCATTTCTCCTCAACCATGAGGATCCACGTGACCTGCCACATACCATTGGAAAAAACATGATGTATACTATCCATTCATGGGTGTTGTATATGCATGTACATTTTCCTTCATGTCCAAATACCTTTATCAATCTCGCGTTCCAAAACCCATGACTAGGGTTGACATCAATGACAACAACCAATCTTCCAACAATCTCCCCCTTTGTCATTGATGGCAACAATAATGCTCCCCCTATCATCATGATCCCAATTTCTCTCCCCCTTTGACATCAATGGAAAAGTTTAGGGATGTCCCCCCTGAGTTTAATGGCAAAAGGTAACCTTCTTCTTTGGGCCTGCTCCCCCTGAACATGTGGCACTCAATAATACTTCATCCTTATTTTTGGTCTTTGGGACTTTTTCTTCCTTGGAATCATCTTGTGTGGCTTTTGTCTTCTCTCTCTTCTTCATGTCTAGGATGTATATGTTGTTCGGTCTTCTTGTTGTAGTTGCAACCAATCTTCCCGAGTTATTTTCTCTGATTTTACATTTTCGGGAGTCAAACATAAGAGTGTATCCTTGATCACATATTTTGCTGACACTGAGGAGATTATGCTTCATATCTTCAACCAATAGGACTTTTCTTTCTTTTACATTTTCACTTCCAATATTTAGAGTTCCTTTTCCAAGTATTTTGGTAGATGATTCATCTCCAAATGCAACATTTCCACCTCTTTTCTTCAAGCTGACAAATTTTCTTTGATCTCCGGTCATATGAGATGAGCAGCCACTGTCTATGAACCATTCATGTTCTTTTTTTCATTCTTTAGAGACCAATGCTATTCGACAATTTTCATTTTGTGGAATTTCTTTCCTTTTCCATGTTGTAGTTGTTATGCATACATTTGACATACGATTATCTTCCTTCATCTCTCTGCAATATTGTGCTTTGTGACCAAGATTATTGCACTTGAAACATACAATATTTTCATCCATTAATGGGTCAAATGGATTATAATTTATGTTGATAGGTCTACGAACATTTCCATATCTACTATTTTCACCATTCATGTAGCTTGCATAGTTATTCCTTTCATTGATTCTACAATTGATTGCC
>ML779265.1:355355-373033 GCA_009831015.1 Picea engelmannii
GTAGCTACAGCTTCCAAATGTAGAGGGAGGGATAAACCTCCAAGAGGAAGATACAATCCTCCAATATCAAGAGAGATTTTAACTCTCCATCCTTGCCCCTTCCTTCCACCCAAGAGTATATGAGAGATAATAAAATTTTACATTAAATCATCACCATCAACCAATCATCACATAGAACCTGATAATGCTTCCTGAGACTTCTTCAATTTCTGCAATTCTTCAATTATTGGAGTACTATGATCCTGTAGATAATATTACTCAATGTATTCTCTGAAATTCCTCCAATTTTCACTCCTTGAATCCTCCTGAAAAAGAGGTTATAGAAAGAATGGTAGACTTTATTCAATTTTGGTCTATTCAGAAGACCCCACTTGTACAACATGCCCCACATGCAATATTTAACATCTGATTCTGAAACTCACACACAAGAAACTACAGTCTGTACTATTTCCAATGGAAATGGGCCCACTTAATTTGGATTATGTATGACGAATTTATGACTATTTTACCCGGAAGACCTGTTTATTGACTAGCTTCAGGATTGGTCACAAACCCTATCCTCCACAGAGTGTATCTCCATAATTATAGCGAATCAAGATCTGAAAATTTTACCAGAGGTACCTTGATATGTCTTCTCAATACCATAGCGATTTCACCATATGAATCATTCTATAAAAAAAGTTATATTAAAAATGGTAAGATGACCTAAAAATAACATACCTTAGAACACATCACCAAAAGACTTCATCCTCCCTTGAAATCCGACCTTCTTTTACTTCTTATTTCCTATGAAATTTGGATTGTATAAAAATGAATGTATAATGATGTTTATTTATACCATTTATGTCATTTCATTTTAACATTAGGGCCAACCTAACACTTTCTTATTTTGTAATTCTTTTCTTTAATTATCTTCAGGGCATACATGTACTTCCTTCTTCAATTCACTTTGTCATCTTCAAAAATTCATTTCTCCTCAATCATGAGGATCCACGTGACATGCCACATACCATCGGAAAAAACATGATGTATACTATCCATTCATGGGTGTTGTATATGCATGTGCATTGTCCTTCATATCCAAATACCTTTATCAATCTTGCGGTCCAAAACCCATGACTAGGGTTGACATCAATGACAACAACCAATCTTCCAACATCACTTTTCTTCGAATTGTATGGATCTATTGCTGGGCGGTGCGTTTCTCTTAAGACTGCTTCATTCTTTCTATGACTGATAGGGCCTTCAACTACTTTTGTAGTGTGTCTACATGCTGCTTTGCTTCCTTGAGCTGCGATTCCAATGCCTGTAACTTTGGATTTTCGGTGAGGTTCTCGTATGTCTGGGCACTCTGGTTACTCAGCTACTTGCACTCCAAGGAAAGAGATTTTAATATGTTAACTTCACTACAGGCAGTTGCTTCCCTTAGGTCTCTTACATATTGAGAGGTCTCGGGCACAGTGCGGAGATCCAAGTCTGCTATGCACTGTTGGAGCTGCTGGATTATCTCTTCAAGTTGCACCACCTGCTATGGAACTTGCTCTTCATTCTTTACTTCTACAACTGTGATAGAGAGAAGTGCTCTTTGAACCATTTCCTTTACTTCAAGTTTCTTGGTGAGAAACTGTTCCTTGCTTTGCTGTAACTGTGATTTTTATTCATCCCACTTCGCTTGCAGAGCAAGCTTTTCCAATTCTACAGCACTGCGTTACTCTTCAAGGTCTTCTTGTACTTGTACCAAATCTTGGGTGGCTTGTGCTGTCTCTTCCTGAGCTCGTCGAAGGCGAGCTTCGACTGTATCAGCGATTCGGTGGAGTTGAGCTGGCTCATCTCCCAGTTTTGGTGTTCCTACTAATAGAGGCATAATGGATACTGTACGACTGGACTGTAATGCTTGCTGCACCCCTTGGATTTCGTTCTTAATCCGATTGAACACCTCCTCCTACTTAGCCTCTTGCTTCTCTGCTATCTCCAGTGAAGCATCATTCAGGGCTACTACAATGAAATCAAAGTCATCTGATGTGAGGGTAGTCTCATATTTGGTCTTGGTTTCTGTCACTTTCTTTCGGGATGAGGGTTTCAGTGGGGAAAAATTCATTTTCTTTGAGGGGTCCTCCTCATCTCTAGGTAGTGTAACCTCGCCTTTATTTTGTTCAACTTATGCACCATGTATCACTCTGCCATCACCTCCTTTCTCAGGTGAGATGGAAGTAGTCTTGGCTGAGGTACTATTTATATCCTGAGCCTCTTCAGTCTTATTTGTCTTTCTAGGTCCAGGTGTATCCTGCATAGTTTCTGGTCTATCTACATCGGACATCTCCGCAGGGTCTGCTGGAACAAGGAGGTCCACCGACCATTCCTTGGTAATCTCTTCCAAGTCATCCTCCGTCAACTTGTAGTATGATTGCAACAATTTTTTATGTCCATCTGCGTGCGCTGTGATGTAAATAAAATGGCAGTCCATGCTGAACTTCATTAAAGGCAGAAACCTGTGGAGGGTATTCGGGGTCATACGAGGCTCATATTGGATGACTACCTTCAACTGGTTGTAATATGTATGGAACACGACATTTGACTGCCATTTCTTATTCATGTTGTTCGAGAACCACAATGTACTGAACTTCGTGGCGAGAGGTTCAAAGGGATCGATGTCCTAGTCTGCGGGCTCAAATTCTCAGTTAGCAAAAGTGTTCTCCATGTATGCCGCGATGGGATAAGTAGGAAACTCAACAATGGTTCGCTTGTAATGGGTATGAATCCTCATTAACTCTTGTTCTGTTTGTTATGGCGCATTCCAACGGTTTGGTTTCGAGCTATAAATTCTTTCTAACCTGTTCGTAGTGACATTCGTATGGATATATTGGCCCCAACGACTATATTTCTTTGCCATGGCGAAGTGCCCTATGTTGTTGTTATGATATCCTGACAAAGCGCCAATTCTGCAAATTATCTTTCTGCGAAGTTCCCTCTGGAACCTTCTGTAACTTTTCAATATTTTCCCTCTTCTTACTTATCTTTCTAGCCTTCTTTCCAGTGAGCTTCATCTCAGTATGTCTTTTTCCATTCTGATTCTTATCTTCTTTTAACATAGTCACTGCGTGCTGTTGAGATTCTTTCCTAGGATTCAGGGGCAATACCTCTTCTTTATTTGGAGTAAGTACTTCAGTCTTCTGTGGGTCTTCTAATGTTCTTGCAGCTTCGACATCAGGGTCTCTAGTGTCAAATAGATTCAATCTGTTTTCTTGTTCTTCAATCAATTATGCAATATTTCTGGTCATGAAATATTTTGATTCTTGTTTCTTCTGCTCCAAAACTTCTTCTTCTTCTTTTCTTCTGGATTGATCTCTTTCAATCGAAGGGTTCCCTACTAACATGGTAAATGAGGTGTTGTCCTAAATAAATTGAATAATCTCAAAATCTTCTTTTGTAGAAGTTCCATTAACGTGCATAGGTATGTGAGCAAGATTCCCATAGAGATTTATCAGTTTCCCTCTGAGTAACCCTAGTCTTCCTAATGAAGGAATCATAGCAGGCCTTCCTATAGCTTCCCAAGTTCTCTGTCATGATATTCACCTTTGTTTCCTCATCTAGAACACAGTCAATGTCGAAGTCTCCTATTCTTTCTTCAAGGCATTTTTTTTCTTTAAAGATCTCTGATAATCTGACATGTCGGTGGTCATTCAAGGTTTCTTTCATATGTAGCAATACTTTCTCTAATTCTTTCTGAGGTTCTAGTATTTTTGGATATGCCTTAGGGTTTTCTTGATTCTGATTCATTTTTTCAAGCTTAGCAATCATTCTAGGGCAATCCAATACTTCATGGTCCATAGCTTTACAACAAAGACAACTAGGTCTTTTCCCAGGGCATTCCTTAGCAAGATGTCCCGATCTTCTGCAACTGTAATAGAGGGTTAATCCTCTCTTTCGTTTAAATGGTCCCCAACCTTTCCTGTACTGCGTGCTAAAATCATGGTGGCTAACTTGCAAAAAACTCATTCTAGGGTCCTGCATCCATTTGTTACTCCAAACATTATTTCTATACATAGGTATAACATATCTTTCACTATTCTTATTGGATCTATTCATATCAAACGTTCTTTCATCTATTAATGCCCTAGTTTTAAGTTAGGATAGAATCTATCAAACATACCTAGATTCATACTCTAGAAACAAAACATTTCACTTATATTACTTTTATAGAGCACAAAGCTTTCAGATCTAGAATTTTTCTACTATTCTTAACTTTATCAGGGCACAGATCTTACATAACTTACTTCTTTTCTTCAGATCTAACCTCTTTTATTGGCACAAAGCTTCACAGGTCAAGTAAAATGTTGCGCACTAGGGCAACAGATTTGGCACAAATCTTTCACACTTTTAGATCGAATCTTTGCACAAAGTTTCTTCTTCCTCAATTCCCATCAATCACAGTTTCACGTCCGATACTGCGCATTTCAGCAGTAGATCTATGCACAGAGCTTATCTTTTCTTTACTTCAGTTCCCAGCAATCATAGTTTTAGTCCTGTCAATGAAACCATTTGTTGGCACATGGGCAGACTCAGGGTTCAACGCTACAACAACGCACCAACAAAAACATAACTACCGACCCTTTCAGTAACACCTGCGAAGAAGATGAAGTCTCACCTGAGGTAGAAGCAGGTGTGGTTGTATGACTCAAGTGTCTGCAACCTTATCTAGGACACAGATCTGTGATTATACAAATTAATAGAGTACTTAGCACCTTCAGTTACACAATATGCAATCAATAAACACTTCGCTGATAAAACAGAGCTTTGCAACATTTACAGTGATCTAATATATTTAAGAACTTAGCATCAATAGATAGGTCAGATCTAGCAGATCAAGCACTCAACACATTCATATAGATTAGATCTAACATTCTCACACATCATTAGCACTTAAGCATAAGCATATCTATCTAATTGTTTCTAAGCACTTAGAAAATGTCATAAACACATCCAGACAAGCACAAAGAAGAACAACATAGGGTTTACGTGGTTCACCCCCACCCTGGGGCTATGTCCACCAACTCTTCTTCTTTATTGTCTTCAGTCAATCAGTTACAAGCACAGAGCCATCAAAACCCTACTCCTCATAGGAAAGAAGATCTGCGCATCTCGCTAGATCCTTCTTCCTTGCATTACAACACAAAGCCTTCTAAAACTTCTTACAATGACTTGCACTTAGATCTGCAAGTCTCACACAGACACTTCAATCACATAGATCTAGCACTTAGCTCATCAACCTACCGGTCGATCCTTTCTTACATTGCCTAGAAATCTATTTATACTTTACAATCTAGGCCTAAGCATGGGTAAACCCATGGGCCGACACCCCAATCCCATTACATATTCCCAAAAAACCAAAAAGGACCCAAAAAGGGACCAAGATCTCGTGATCTCTGCTTCATCTTGCACTCCTCCTTCGACAGGTTGTCGAGTCCCAAAATAGGTCAACATGACCAAGAATCTCCCAAAACTTGGTCAAGGGCCAACAAAATTCAATCTGAATTCTGTGCTAGTTATTTTCTTTCTATGGACTTGATTAATCTTATTTGGTTCTGTTCCTACCCCTTCCTCTCTGCTATATTTCTCCAGCATACTTTTAAACAAATCCATGGCATTCTTATCATTAAGTAATTTAAAGAAAGATTCCATGAAATTCTTTAATTACTTACTTTCTCTGTTTTCTCTCCTTTGTAAGTATGATCCAAACACTAAGGCATATCAAAAATATGAGTATCATACCTCGGTGGAGTATTCGATGTGGAGGCTAAATTCTCCTTTAGGAAATCCTTCTTTGCTTCCTTGAAAGTTTCCTTCTCCTTCTTTGCATCAAACTGTTGCTGTGGTTGAGTATTCTTTTGAATCCAACACTGAGATTCCTTCTTCTGATTATCTGCATCTGCTCCTGTATTCACTCCTCCTCTAGTCACTATATTTATGTTCCTCCCAGTATCCCTTATTTCTGCAGCAATCCACTGAACATTCTAGTTATTGAGATTCCTCTTCTCCTAGATCTTTGTCATTAACTTTGGGAAATATTCTGTCACATGATTTGTTGCGTGACATTACATACATGTTGTTGTTGGTTGAGGATAATATCTGGCATAATGTCCTTTTTGTTAACAATTATGGAAAATAATAGGCCCTCTGCCTTTGCCCATTCCTCCTCTTCCTCTACCTCTGAATCCTACTCTATGTTCCCCTGTGGATCCATGTTCTGATACTATGGTGCGTGATTATACTGCAGAGGTTGATGGAATTGTTGCACTGCTTGAAACTATTGTGCATTACCAAACTGTTGTGTAGTTTGTCCTTCCATCAACTCAACCTACATCCTATATGCATCTGAGGTCATTTACTTCATTAAATCCAGGTTTCTACAAATTTTGTCTTCATATCCCACTGGCTTACAAAAGTTACAGAAAGTAATCCTCAGTTCTGTCTTGTACTTCTGCATCATAGGGCAGTGATAAGGATCATGCCCATGTGTCTTGCATAATTCACACCAAGGCCCTCCTATAAGAAATAGATTTGGTAGCCCTAATCCCAGGTACTATGCAAATGTTAGACACTCATTCTTGTGATTCCCCTCTGATATGCACATGGTACACCACACTACTTCTCTTTTCTCCCTACTTTTATTCTGGTTTAATTGCATTGTCAAGTTCTTCAGGTCTTCCTTCAGCTCCTCAATGGCTGGATCTGTCTGATTATACCGATTCTCCTCTAACTGCATCGCTACTTGTAGTGCCTCTTCCTGGGTTTGAAATTTTTGTAGTATCAATGGGTATTTGAAATGTGGTAACACATAATTTATAAACAATTGTCAGTGCTGCATCTTATAAATGGGATACTTCAATTTATCTTTCAATTTCTTGAACTTCTAATCGATGTCCCATATGGAATCTCCTGGTTTCTGTCTAACCTCAATCATCTCATTCATAAACTGATCCTCTGATTTTGGCATCTGAAACTCAGTGATCAATGCCTGCTTGATCTTTTCTACAATTCCTGGCACACTCTGTGGATTGTTTACTGCTAGATTCATGTACCAATCCAGCGCGTAGTTTCTGAACGTTATTTCTAGATGCACTACTTTTGCTGCCTCATCAATGATTATTTTTGCTTCCCATATTCTCTCACACATGAATAGGTGCTCCTCTAGGTCTTCTATTCCATCCATGTGGAACTCTGGTAATCTTATCATTGGATCTACACTTTCCATTGTGGAATGTGTTGTACCTTCTCCGCATGGTACTATTATCTATGTACTATTTTTCGAACTTGAACTCCCACTGGTATTGCTACTGGTACTTCCACATGTACCCTCACTTATATTCAGATCTTCTAGATTCCTATGACTATCAGTCAATGGTTCTCTATACAAGTCTTTCTTTGTTGATGTGTTAATCATACATGGGGTTGTAGGTTCTATAATGATTTGGATCTGGACATGGGTACTTTCTTTCGCATTAGATATCGCTCGTCTAGTCTTTCTTTCATATGTGCCGCACAATATTTCTTCAATGTGATCCACAACATGAAGATCCTCTACCTCTTCCTCATCACTCTCCAAGGATTCCCTCTCGGCTACTACTCTTTTCTTCCTATTGAGCTTATACTGGTAGGGTCTACAACTACGCGTCGTTCCTGCCTTCTGTAGAATTTCCTAGATCTCCTCTTGATCCATCATAATGGGATATTTCTCTTTACTGTGCTCTCCTCTCTCCATTTTCCTCTCTATCTTATATCTTCCTCAGTGTTTCCCCTAACTCCCCCATGCATGCAGGGTAGTTTAGCTATCTGATTCCATAGTTAAGACCCCTTTATCATGCAACAATATTTTGATTGAAGTGTACAATGACTTGATGTACCTTCCCCTTGGGCACTTAAGAAACTCCTTTTCTGCTACACTGTAAGACTTCGATGTATCTACTACAAACTCAATGATATACCCCACTACAATGTTGTCTAGCCAAAAATCTATTGCGCACGTGAATTTGTTATTCACCCTCTTCAATTGCACGATATTCTCTTCTGTCCACTCCACTGATCTAACTTTATTCATCGAATGGGTATATTTCAACCGGGTTATCCACTCCCGCAATAGCGTGGGAAAATCACTAAAGAAAATCTCGTGTATTTCCCTGAATACGTATCTCTCCAAGTACTATGCTGGATTAAACCTAGGGCTTCTATTATCTTTGTGGGCAAACTCTAGTTCCTAAACTGTCAACCATCTTTCAATCTCTGCTTTCCTAGGGTTCCAACCTAAAAACATCTCCTTTCTTGAAACCATCACGCTATATTGCGTGATACATCCCTCCCAATATAATATTCTAAGTTCCAATCGAGAACGAAACCATTGTTGGATGTTATGAGTTGACCCAGGTTCTAACTACAGGATTACCAACAACTCCTCGACCATCGACCCTTATGGATACCAGAAGGAAATGCAACGCACATAGTGCACTGCCAGTCTCACCTGATATGGATTGAGTGGGTGGCTATAGGAATCAGGTGTCTGCAACCATGGGATGGGATGTGCTTCTCTCTCAAGGGCATTAGATATACTCATAAGCTAGCCCTTGAATACTCATTTATTATGCTAACTCTAGTTGGATATTAGTTCTGACCATTGACACAACTATTCCAACAAAACTTCATTAACCATTATAACAACATATACCAAATGACATATATTCATCTACTACAACATAAGATTCATATATGAATACTAACTATGATATTCATACATTAGTTTTGTTCTATAGATTTCATCAGTTATTCCCAATGCACATTATTATTTCCTTTATCATTTTAACATGTTCAACATAAACTCATTAAAGAAAATATAATCAAAAGTACTACAAACATTCACACATAACCTAGATATACTATGGTTCACCCCCTCCGGGGGCTACGTCCACAAATATGAGTTGCTTCAGCTCTTTATTGTTCTTCATGCACAATCTAGTGCCACACACTGTACATTTCTTCCTCCATTACAATTGATCTCCACAGATTGCAATAGTCCTCACAAAACTGATAATGTCTAACCAATCTACCATCTGAATGCCTAACTGACTAAATCTTTTCAAAGTCCTAATACATTCTAATTATACAAAAAATGGGACAAACCCCTTACAAAAACCCTAACCCTAAGAGGATTAGGTTGTTCCACTTTCCACCGACTCAATCTCGACTGAACCACGATTCAACCGTTCTCCAAGTCGGCACTTGTTCACTTTCCAACTACTCCGCAACAATTTGTCCACTTAATAACCACTTTTCCTTGCTACTTCTTTTCCTCTGTTTCCGGTTATGTTTTTCCTCTATTTTCGATGCGCTCCCCATTTTCCGGTCCTGCCTTGATTTCTTCAAACTTCCTTGATTTTCTTCCAAAATTGGCCTACGCCAACATTTACGACAGAGTCAGTTGGATTTGCTTAAGGATGATGTTATCTCACTTGGGTTTTGACCTCTCTTTTACAAATTGGAATATGAGTCTTATCTCGATAGTGTATTTTGTTGTCCTTATAAATGGTGTGGCATCATCTTTCCTTACAGCGGCAAGAGGCCTAAGGAATGGTTTTCCTTTGTCGCCTCTCTTGCTTATATTGGTGGAAGAAGGGATCAGTATGGCCATTATTGAAGAAAAATCCAGAGGGGAATTTATTGGTGTCTCCTTATCACCAACTCTAAGGATCTCCAACCTTCTCTTTGTGGATGATGTTCAGATCTTTTGCAGTAGACTAAGGAAAGATGTATAGAAGTTAAGTTATATTTTGGATCTTTTAAGTCGGGCTACAAGTATGAAGATAAATGGCCAAAAATCCACTCTGTCAACACACCTAATGGAGGATGCAGAGGTAGGATTTGACAAGGAATTTTTACCTTTTGAGTCATGACCTTTCGATGAAGGGTTGAAATATATTGGGTTTCAATTAAAACCCAAAAAATACAAAAAGAAGGATTGGATTTGGCTAGTATCCAAGCTAGAAATGATATTGAAATCTTGGAGCTTACGATGGTTATCAAGAGAAGGAAGATTGGTCTTAGTTAAGTCAGTGTTGGAAGCTATCACGATATATTGGATCTCTCTGGCTTGGGTCCCAAAAGGAATATTGGAGAAAATCAGGAGAATATGTTTCATATTTTTATGGGAGGGTCAAAAGGAAAGTTTTGTTATTCCTTGGATCAAATGGGAAACATCGGCAACCCCAAATCTCTTGGGGGGGTGGGGGATGATAAATATTCATAGGTTCTCCAAATCCCTTGCAGCTAAAGTAGGCTAGAGACTGATTACCACATAAAGTCTCTAGACAAAGGTGGTAATCCAAACATATTTTAGCCCAGATTTGGTGGAGGAGTGGATCGGAAGGCCTACAAAGGAAACACAAAACTGCACAATTATTTGGAAATATCTCTTAAAATATTTCTTAGTGGTCATTCAAGGCCTATCTTGGAGGGTGGGAAGAGGCACCAAATTTAGAATTGGCCAGGATCATTGGCTGGGCAGTAACATGGCACATCGTTTTCCCTAGCCACTAATTGATATTCTACACGAAGGGGGTCTTTTTCACTTGGCTCAGATCGTATATAGAAATAGAACCACAATGTGGGGATAAGAATGGAAAGGGGCCCTACAGTTGGGTTTGGGGAAGAATTTATAGAATCATAGAATAACTGTATCATATCTCTCAAAACATGACACATTCAGATAACATACAAGGAAGAAGAATTGGTCTCGAAACAAAATTCCCTTGGAATTTATATGCCAACATATAGATACACACAAATAAACATTGACATACTCCAATAGTAACCTTCCTGGTGGTGGAAAGGAATTTGGAAAATAAAGTGTCCTTTAAAATCCCATCTTTTCTTGTGGTGTCTGATTAAAAATAAGGTGCCAACTTGGGATAGAATGAAGCTTAGAGGACTGGAAGGACCAGGGTATTTTCCAATTTGCAAAGGAGCCGAGGAAACTAACATTAACCTTTTTTTAGTCTATCCTTTTACACACCAGAAATGGATTGAATGCATAAGAGCACTCCAAAAGGAGTGTATTTGGGATGGAAAAACCATTGAAGAGGCTTGGCAAAAGTGGTTGCAAGTTCCAAAAAATATTAATTTAAAAGATCTTTCTTTGCTAATAAATTGGGGTGTCTGGTTAAATATGAACTCTATAATATTCAAAGAGAAATATTCCATTCCAGAACTCATTTCTGCTCAAAGCCTTAGCATTTTTTCTCACTTAACACAAGGGAAGGATAGGCCCCCTTCCAAGGCAGGTAACGGAGGAATCAGTGGATCATTCGAGGCCGTGGGAATTTTTTGATGGAGCCTCACAAAATGAGGGCTTGTCGTGTGGTGGGGGCATAATTTTACACATTTCATAATCCCATCTCGTTAAAATGAAATGGGGTTTGGGCCTTGAAACAAACAATTTTTTGAGCTAATAGGACTAAAATTGCTGCTAACTTATGCTGGGGAAAAAGGAATATCCAATCTTCAAATTTTTGGTGACTCAATGGTGATAATAAATTGGATAAGGAAATCACAAAAGTGTCACAATATGAGACTTTTGCTGCTTCTTGATGATTTTTTTTTAATTATCAACACTTATTCAAATTTTTCTATTTGCCATGTATACAAGGAAAGAAACAAAGCGACCAACAAACTCTTTGAGGGTATTCTCTTGGCTCATGGGAAATGGAATATAGTTGAATCCAGAGAAGGGTCTAATTTTGAATACTATCACCATCCATTTTGTTCCACATCAAAATTCCTCACTTCGATAATGTCACATTATCATTGTCGCAAGTGTTGCAAGTGTCACACATTTGTCACAAGTGTCATAAATGTCTTATTTTCATTCTGCATATGTTGCATTGCGAACAAAACCATTGAAACACTTGATACATCCTCTAAGACATGTTGGAAGGGGAAACCACATCATTTGACAAGCTAAGAAAAATGTTTTTCCTTGGGAAATGGTGATCTTAAGAAATTTTTGGGAGATTAGCGCTCCCCTGATCATATGAAAGGAGCGCTAGTGCTACCGGCCCATATAGCAAGGATCATTGCAATGCTTTGTTTCTTGTTTTGAGGGAGCACCGATTGGTTGAGAGAATGATGGGAAGAAATCCCCCTTATCTCTAAAGATAGATAGAGATGATCCGAGTTGGTTTGGCTTGAATCCAATCTTTAGGTTGCATCTAAGGGAGATGCCACAACTGATGGAGTCATATACTCAACTTATTCCAAATATAACTAGGGTGGTTGAGCCTCTCAAAGCCTATAAAAGGAGGCATTCTCATGGTGAAATGGGGGAGAATATCAACAAAAAGTATTGTCATTCTGATTGTGGATCTTTCAAGCAAGGGGTTGGACAAGGAGAACTTGGAAGTTGTTGCAACTGCATCTACAGATTGTAAATACTTTGTAATGTTCTCATTAATATATGCTTGGCCTATTTCCTTCAAGTTTGTGCAAGGTTTCATAAACTTGTCTTTTGTTGATAAATTTAGTTTAAACTAATCTCGGTAGAGTAGGAAGTATGCGTTGTCTTTGTTGTCTATTGGATTGCAGATATCATTAAGGAACTTGAAGATCAAGTTCAGCCTGGATTAAGCAAGGACAAGCTTCAGAAAAAGGTACATTATACTTTCTTCCTATTTTCCCTTTGAATAGTTTAACTACATTTAAAGGAATGTTAGTGTCCAATGTTATCATCTTTCTGTCTTGGTAATAGGGGTCTAGAATCCAAGAGGATATTCACCTGTCCGCAGGAAAATTTTCCTACAACAGAAATTGGCGACTCCACTCGGGAACGAAGTTTTCAGTTTTGTTTTTTTTCCTTGGTTTTGTATTAGATTTTTCTCATCTTCATGTCCTGTTTGTTGTATTTCACTCTTCTATACATCTATTTTCATTACTGAAGCTGTCTCACAGAGACTGTTGATCAAACTGCTTGAGTTTTTCATTTTATGGGTTGTTCCCATTCTTTCTCAAAAACCCGTTCCCTTTCCAGATACAACCAGAGCGTTGATTTCCTTATCGATCCTCCCCTATAGTGGTTTAGGGAGCGTTGTAGCGCTCTAGTTTTGTTATATCCAAAGTGTTGATTTTTCCTCATCTTGAAAAATTGTTGACTGCCTTTGTACTAGGTGTGATTTTTGGGTATTTCCTTTCAACTCAGAACTTGTTTTATCATTTTATGTCTTCTTTTAGACCTGTAACTTGCTTCTTTTAATAATTTTGATCTTTGATTGGATTTTATTTTATTTCCTTGTCACGAAATCACCCTTTTACTTCGGATTTTGGGTCCATCTTGATACCTTTTTTTTTTTTTTCGTTCATCTAATCAATTAAAGATTGTTACAAGGGAACTCAGGGATCTCTTTATTGTTTTAATTGGTCTCTTATCTTCATATATTTCAAAACATTTCTTAAGTGTGTTTGTTTTTTTTGGTGTTCTTTTTGGAAACTTTAGTTTTGTTTTTGCTTCTTATTGTTTGATGTGAGAGTGCCTTTTGTTTGTGTGATTCTTGCTTCCCATTGACTAAATCTGAAATAATGAAATACTTTTTATTATTGCCATAAGAAGCATTAAAACAAATCAATTCACATTTATAATAAAATGAAACGATACTTTTTACGATTGGTTTTTGGATACCGGAAATATTTTCTTTATAATTTAGCACTGAAATGGATTCTTGTTGAAAACAAATTGCATGAAATTTTTGCATTCTTGTGTTTGGTAGTGAAAGAAAGAAAAATGTTCTCCTTCCCATAAATAGAAGTTAATCGAAATAAACATTTTCTTATCATTCTTTTACTTCTTTGGGATTCAAGTCGTAACATCATTAGTTTCACTCTCATTCACCTTTGTGTAAAGAACAACCACTAAAATCAACACTATTTAAAAATCGATCTAGAAACGTTTTCTTTTTAGACTCTTCCACCAACATTAGACTAAGATTAGCGCTTTGGATTAGGCTGTGAGAATAACTCTCCAAAGCACTCAAGACAAAATTAGCATCTTGTGATAGGGAGAGTAAACCCAATTTTCATATAAGAATAGTTGGGATCCCCATCTTACACAGGGGTTACGCACGAGGTCGCGTTCGGGAGAGAAACAAAGATTATCCCTCAGAGGTTTAACCGTTCATATTAGTCAGATCGTATTTTGGGGGTTCTTCTTGAGGTCCAATTGTCTTCATTTGGTCTTGGTGCTTTTTGAATTTCGAATCCGTTTGGGGTCCTCTGGAGTTCTACCGGTCCAGTTGTCCTCATTTCTCTTGAAGGATTTCAGATTTGTTATCCTTCCCATATGTTTGAACTGGACTGTCGACTGTACCCACCCAGAGGTTGACTGCAATTTGGTGTCCTTAGTGGCCATAATATTTAGGGTCCTCACACGAGGTGACAGTGAAGGGAATTATTTGTTGTACCTGGAACAGACGTTGGTCAAACTCACTTGGGCTCCTTGGAGGGTAAATCCACGATCATTATGTGGAAGATTGCACCAAGGTGTAAGTTTGTTAAGCATGTTGCCAATGTAGCTAATCCACCCGCTCATATCTTATCCCCTTCTCAATTTTCTCACGTGATGTTTCATTTCATCACCAACTAGTACGGTCATTGAGAGAAGATATTGTTTTCTTGTTGGTTCTTCTAGATTTTTAGCATGTGTTGTTTCTTTACTTAATTGTTTTTCAAGATTGAGATTGTAGACGAGAAAGGTCTCTGTAGATAACGTAGGATGAAAGGTCTGCCTTCGGAAGGCTACAAACCCTTACCTCCTAATTCACTTGAATATTTTTACCGTGAAGAGGTAGAAAATTGTTGGCCCTTGGTTATGTATTAAGGAAGAAAGAAAAGATTAAGGAAGAAGAAATACAAAGTATGAACTGCATGGGAAGGCACATAAACCGAGGAAGGGTCGAAGTGGTTAAAGAAGTAGAAAAGAAGGAATGAAGTAAAGGAAAATATAGCCAATGGAAGAAAAGACCAAGGAGGACAAAGCATCAAAGAAGATAGACCAGGGACAACTCAGCAAGCCGAAGAAGACACCAACGAGTGCTTTAGAGCACCTCGTGGAAAATAAGGAAGGACAGGCTGGCGAAGCCCTGAAAACGTGGGTCATGTGGACCTAGGGTTTTGGATCTAGGGTTTTGACACCTAGGCTTCGGTCTAAGGTTGTCTGAGAGTCATGTAATGTATAAATAAAGGTCTAGGAGAGTTGAGAGGGTTGTTCCTATAATTCATTCACTACTACATATGGGAGGATTATTTCACAAAATGTTTCCACGTTTCCATTATTTTCATGTTTTTTTTAAATAAGGAAGGATTTTAGTCGATATTACCATGAAAGTTCATCGTTATTTCCATGAATAGGTTTTTTTAAATTGGGTGGGATTTTTGTCGCTATTGCCACAAAATTTTTTCCTATCTCAAAAAGCATCTGCTAACGGCTATTTGACTAGTTGATCTATATATACCTGACTTTAATAGACTTTGTGACACAACTGCTATAGTTGCGACACCGTTCGTGGCTTTTGTTTGAGTTGTTTTTTTTTTCCGTCACCCACCGTTTGAACAAATCCAATTCTCGATCTACATAGCTCGGATTTTGAACTTGCAAGGTTAGTATGGTTTTTTATTGATGTACTCATTTAACTTGTAAATTTTTGTTCAAATGAAATTTCATGTAGCTTGTTTTTTCCTTGATAATATATTATATGTGTAGTACCATATTTCATATCATTGGTTTTTGGATCTAGTTAGTATATTCTATGGAAATTCATGTGAAATGTCAAGAAAAATATTTCCCAAAGAAGTATTTTAAGAAGAGGGAAAATCACTCCATCAATAAGTCAATTCTAACATTAAAAACGAATGTCATTATCAATCTAGATTAATTTGAGCCTACAATTCCTTATGTAAATTTATTCCTTATTACAAAACCACCAACTCATAACAACTTTACCGGTTGGACTAATGTTTGAAATAGAAAGTGGAAAAAAAATCCTCTTAAGTCTAATTCTATCCCTTAGAGACATTGTTAGCTCTCTAACTTTTGTGTTTCTATGATGTTGTGCCTATATATATATATTAATGTCATATTTTTAGTCTAGTATTAGGTTAGGTTAGCCATATAACATTGTATTCTTATGTGATGTTGTTTCTCTCAATTTGTTATAATCACACACAATTATAGATGTAGTGATTAACTCTAGTTTGTAGTTGATGTAACTTGTTTATACACTATTAATAAGGAGTAGTTAAAATACAAAATTTTCATGATGAAATCTACTAGTCAGACAATGAAAAATGAGAACATGCCAAAGTGTCTTAGAAAATAAAACCGTGACCACTGTAAGTAGCATAAAATTGTGACCATTGTATGTAGCTTCAAATCAACACGTCATAATTTAAACCAACCCAACCCAATTGTGGATGACAAGTGGTTGGCATTCGTTTTTTAGTAGTGAATTTCAAAGATTGACATTTTCTCTACAAAACAACTTAGAGGCTAGTGTATGGTGTCAAGTGATTCAAGTTTGAGAAATTTTGACCACTTTCATTAAATGGCGTGTAATTATTTTCCATAGTGATTCAGTACACACTACTCTAAAGTAAAAATTGAAGCATATTGATCTTAATAGTTAATCGATAATAAAAAAAAAACATGTCAACATGTCTTAGAAGAAATAATTGTGAGGATTGTAGGTCACTGTAAATAAACATATCATAATCGAAAGGAGTAGCTAAAATATCATGAAGGAGTAGCTAAAATATAAAAATTTGACAACTTACTGTTTGGTATGGTGTAGGTAAGACAATTACTTGTCAGTACAAGGATTTGTCACTATGAACGAAAATGACAGGAAGCTTGCTTGGTTAAGAGAGGCATTAGAGGTGAGGGGCGATGGAAAATGTTATTGCCCTTGCTAAAATTGCAGGGGCTTGCAAAGATAAATAATTTTAATAACAATAACTGAAATACATTGTAGGGAGAAGGGGCATGCCGAAGGGGGTTATGAATATCATCCCTTTGTAAGAGGATTCAATATTTAATGTATTCTCTGTAATAATCATCATGTCATGATTTTTAGTAATATTTCTTATCGGGATTTTTATATTTTCTATACACACTAACTTTTCTACATTGTTTTTAAATATATAGACGATGCCCCCAAAATGTCGAACTCCAGAGAGTTATTTGCCAAGTACTAGAAGAAATACTCCTTTACAGGGTGATGAACTTCGTGTTGATGTTTAGACAACATCATGAAGACATTCTCTAAAGATAATAATTAATAATATAATTATTATTGATTATTATATATATTATATAATAAGTAAATGATAATAACAAATAGTTATTGATTATTTAAGGGACGCATCCTTTCATGGATGGTCACCTTATGTTCCATATATATGGAACACTCATCATTGTAATAACATATTGAATATCTCTCATATCTCATATGAATAAAAACTAACATGGTATAAGAGCAGGACTGGGCCTCACTCCCTATATATATATATATATATATATATATATATATATATATATATATATATATATATATATATATATATATATATATATATATATATATATATATATATAT
>ML779265.1:379654-400168 GCA_009831015.1 Picea engelmannii
GTATTTAATTTGTTAATTATTTATGCCTGCATGTTCACAAATACTTAAAAGGTTCAATTTTTTCCTATATTGCTATTGTTTTCTAATTTGTAAATTAGTATGGATGCGATATTGATGATTAATATTGTTTACATTGACTTATTTTTTTGAATTTTGTAGATTGTTAGGTGAATTTCTATTACCAATGTCAAATATTTTGCTACACACATATCGATAAATATCTGTGATTATGAAAGAATTTGGAATGGACTATCAGGATATTGATGCATGTCCTAATGATCATATCATATACTATGGAAAATATGCATTAGAAAATGAATGCCCACAATGTCAAATAAGTAGATATTGAACCGATAAAGCATCAAAGAAGGTGCCTCACAAAGTTCTTCGTTATATTCCGATAATTCCATGTTTCCAGCGGTTGTTCAGGTGCCAAAGTATAGCACAGTTTATGGATTTCCATGCAAAGAAAAAAAGTCGAGATGAGGTTCTTCGAATTCCCGCAGATGGTTCTTCATTGAAGTACATCAAATAAAAGTGGCCAAATTTTAAAGAAGAACCTCGTAATATTAGAGTTTCATTGGCAACTGATGGTGTCAATCCATTTGGAGAGCTTCATTCTACATACTCAGTGTGGCCTGTTTTTGTTATAAACAATAACCTTCCTCCTTAGATGTCGATCAAGAGATAGCACACAATGTTGGAAATGATTGTTCCATGTATTTAATTGTCTTTTATTTGCTTTAAAGTATGACAAAATATTTCATTTCTTTGTTTCGTGCATGGTAATTATTTCTTTTATATATAATGACATCTAGATAAGTATAATTAATCATGCAGTATGTTGAACCAATTAGGTAAGTACCAGGTTAAAGATATGAACATATATATTGAGCCTCTTTTTGATGAGTTGTTGAAGTTATGGGCTGGCATCACTATGTATGACATCTCTAGACCAATAGGGAAAAAACGATTTCAATTCCATGAAATTGTTGGCATGTTTACAGGAAGAGTGTGCTTGTCATTGATGGAAAGAACATAAGGCAGAGAAGAAGGAAAGAAATATCAGGAGGAAGAATGACAGTGGTTGTTGGATCATCGATCCAAAGGACCTTCAACAGAATACCCGACAATCGTTGGATCATTCTAAGTGGAAGGATAGGATAAGCTAGAAGAGAAACATCGAAGATAGATCGAGCTATTGATCTAAGAAAATGATTGAAGAACAACATTTGGTTCATATCAAAATTTGCAAGGAGATAACTCTTTGGGGTATCTCACTTCGGAAGAATTGGGAACTTGTTGGGCCCCAACAACTCCCCCTAAATTTTTAAAAAATTTAAAGGGCCCCCATTAGAATCTTGATAATTATAACGAGCTACAGAATCAACCTTTCCAAATAGTTCCATACCTTGGTTGATTTGAGAAAAACTTAAGACATTCACTATAGTATGAGACATTCATTACAAGAGCATATGTCAAAATTTAGAAACAAGCATAGAAATCTCAATTTAAACAAAAACGTTAATTTTTATCAACAATTTACTTTCGTTTAAATTATGATTATGTGTTCATTCTTTTGCTCATTAACAAGTTTGACTATTTTGAATAATGGGTTCAATACTTCATCAAATAATATCTTGGTTGGTTTCTCATTTTTACAAAATCATTTGGTGGGATTAATTAATTAAATTCTTTTTTCATTTTGCATCTCATTTCAAAATGAAAATTAAAAATAAAAAAATAATTATCTATCATTTGTTTGATTTTGTGGAAACCCAAAATTAATATTTTTCTCCTCTGCATCAACTTGAAGCTTCTAGAATTTTAAGATCACACTTGAAAAGAAAATATAACCAATATTTGTTTACAACTTATAGTTAGCTTTTAGTTTAAATTCATTTTAATTTTATTGTTCTAGATTTTGTTTTATTCACAATTTTTAGGTTGTTAATTTGGTTTACTTTTGTTTCACATGTTTTTATTATCAGATATTTGATACGTATCTGATCATAGATTGAATTTATTATCTAAATACGTTCAAGATGATTGATCCAAAAATAATATTGGATTGTTGCAAATAAATTTATGAGCAACAACAGATAAAATTTGGAAAAGCGTCAAGAATAGACAGAAGATTTTATGGGACTGATTGCAGCCAAACCGTGAGGAATCTGAAGAAACGGTTGAAAACCCATCTCCAAAATGGACCCATTTAGCTTACATCTTCTAAAGAATTTTCACAAACAAATGCACGATTTGAGATATAGTTGTGTCATTTACGAGACACATTTCAGGTGGAGGAAATTATTAGTGACGCCCAAATTGTTCATTCATTGTATAAATATATGAGAAAGTTTAGAGCCACAGAGATCCAAGAAATTGAGAGGGTGGATCCAAGAAATTGAGAGGAGGATTTTTATCCTTTCTCTTTTGTATATTATTTCTTTTGTAAACTTTTTTTTGTTTTCAAATGGAGTAACGGATGGTTGGAATCTTTGGGAGAATGAACAAGTATTTTCAAAGAAGAATATGGAATTCCAGGTTGCTTAATGGATTTTGTCCTGTGAGTAAAATGGTTTTATTTTCATTATAATATCTTCATATTCTTTGAATAATTGATTATGCATTGATTTGAATTATCTTTAGTCTATTTTATCAATACATGGTTAATTGCTATCATTTATATAATAATTTTTTCAATCTTCACGAGTCTATTATCCCAAAAGTTCTTCTTGGACCATATGATGAACATATTTTGTTGAAACTATATGAGAAAGCAGTTTACTCTTTGGATTTCATTCTGTGTAGACTTTGCAGTGTTTTTTCATTGTCTTCTCATGTAATTTCTTGATTTGAAATGTTATCTGTGTTGAATTAGCTTTAGTTAGTTCTGCACATAATATTTTATATCATCATTTTCTTTATGTTGTTCATTATCTTTTGGTTTAGTTTATATCTGTGACTGATCATCTATTTAAGTATTTTGAGTTTACATCTGATGCTAGATAGATGGTAACACCATTCTTGAGAATTTAAATTTCTTTCATTTTTAGTTATTGGACATTTCAAGGTCACAAGATATATAATTATTTGTCTTTCTGTCTTTATAAACTCGCTCCAGAATATGAAACACTTCCTTGAATTTCTTCAGGAAGTATTATGCTTTCTTTTGTCATAGGTTTACACTTGACATAGGTTAAGAGGAGCTCATACAAATACAGAGAGATGAATTTAGCTTAGTACTGTTGATCAGTGAGAGGTTAGTATGTGCATTGCTTTCTTTTATTCAAATTTGTTTATATATGAATGAGATGATGATTGCATTAATTATCTTTGACTGTTTCTGTGTCATTTTTTCAATTGTATTTTCTTAGTATTTATTAGTTTAAAATCTTTAAAGATTAAAAAAACAAAAAGATTTATGTTCTTACTTTATCTTATTTTGAAACATTATTATGAACATTCATTTTCGCAAGATTTCAAGTAAACCTTGTAAACTGTATATATATTTTTTATAATCATTTGTATATTCACGTTTCTTTTTAATAAACATTAGTAAGTAATATATCATTTTTTAGAATCATAGCTTTATATTAGTTTATTTCTTTTACTTTTTTTAGGACTTTAGTTGGCCAACAGAGCCATTAAACCCATCGAGTCATTTCACTCCAAATGGCTTGGGTTATTTAGACAACCTCGGTCTAAATTTTACCTTCCAGTTGACGGTGTGTCACTTACGCCTGTCAACAAATGGCACTATAAGGAGGGTTGAGTAATTTTAATGGTTAAATTTTTTACCCCTCAGCCTGTCATAATTCCAAATTTATAAATTCTTCTTTTTTGTCATCTTGAAATGCACTAGAAGGCAGGCCAGATTGACAAGCTGGCCTTGTAGGAATCTTAATTTCAAATTTATTTAATTTCCCATGGCTCCCCAAATCACTGTGTTGGAACATGCTTTCCACTTCTCATTACCTGATATTACCAACAAGACAGTCTCTCTCTTGTCCAAACTCACCTTTTATGGTGGGGGGAATGTATCTGCAAAAGACCATCTTAACAAGTTTTGGTGTAAATGCATCAAGCATGATATTTCTAATTTAAATGTTTTATGCAGATTGTTCGCTTTTGATTTCAGAGGTCGGATTAAAAATTGGTTTCAGTATTTTCCAGCATATCATATTATTGATTGGTTTCAATTTGTAGAGGAATTTTTAGATGCTTTTGAAATCTATGATTACAATCGAGTATGTGAAGAATTTCAGGCTCTACTTATCAATGATGATTCATCTCCAGAAGGCTTTTCAACAAGAAACCATCATGTTCTCAGTAAATTTAATCTTGATGACATGTCATTTGTACTAAATCTCCTCTCCGATGCATGTGCCCCTTTCATCCAGTCATATTCAATCGCGAATGATGAATCAATTACAAATCCTGACACCCAATTGCAAGATGAATTTTGTTTGCAAGATGAGAGGAATCCATCAGAAAACATTGAACAATTAAGGGAGGTAGAATCTATTGACAATGTTCTCACTGCCAATCAAATTGTTTTTTCCTCTAAACCCTTGCATCTTCAATCCTCAACTATCATGGAAGAATATTTTATAGTGGGTCTAGGTATATGTCCATCTTTTTCTAACTCTTGCTCTAATCAGTACTTAGATTGAATTATTGAAGAACACTTATGTGATGAAAATGATCTTAAGCATTCTAACATTCCAATGAAATAGATTAGAGATGTAGATCTACAATTTGAAGAAGAAACCTTAAACCTTCATCCACAAATCATACCTTATCCACATGAAAGATTATATGTTTGTCATGAAAGTTTTGAATTGTCTATCATACAGGAGGAAAATTTAGATGATTGTATTATGTTGAAGGATTTATCACCAAAAGAGAGTGAAAGTATTAAGGAAAGTGAAGATGAATGTCTTGAGAATACCATTGTTAATTATCATAGCTCAAGAGAATATTTTCACGTGCTCATTTTTAATTCATTTTACTCTTTATATCCTGATCTCTTCTTAGATTCTGGTGTGCATGGTATTTTACCCATGGTATCGTACTCTTTTCCATCACAATCTAATATTTTCTATATGTCAATATTTGGTGAAATTAATTTCAAACATAACATTTATGAAGTCGGATTTGACGCTCTTTCACTTTCATCATTCGCATGGGAAAAATATATGTCGCAAGATGATTCTACACAATTTATTTTTGAAAAATACAATGCATTCATTATGGAGATCGAAGATTCCATACTTCATATTAATTCATTGATTAGATTAAACTCTCATGATTCTACTGCACATTTGGAACCAATTCATCTCATGAAAAGGAATCCTCAAAGCAACGATTTGATATCTATAATAAATCCTCGTACGATGTGTTTATCAATTGTAGATCTAACTCATCAAAGTGATAATTTGGATTATGATTTTCATGATAGGATTGAAGGTTGTCTTCATAATTCATATCTAAAATATCTTCGGAGTAATGGTAAAGTCATGCTTACATTGTTTCTGAATGAAGAACATAAAGGTAAAGGTAAGTATGATGTATTTATTTTTATTTCTGAAACACTTCAATCCATCTTACTAATTGGAAATTTCTTTGTCTTTGTAGGATTGGAGTTACTCTGATGGCTACATTGGAAGCATGACTTCACTTAGTATTTTGATTTGTTTAGTAGTTAGAGTAGGTTTCCTTTAGTTTTATTTCTCAATGTTTCTTTTTGTAATAATGTAGTTATGAACACAAGTGGTCAGACCAAGAGAACCATAATATGAATGTTGTCAAGGAACTCCACTTCAAATCTTTTTCTCTCTGCTTTTCATTGAATATTTATTTTCAAAAACGCAGTATCATCATGAAAATTTTAAATGGAAAGTAAAGAGATAAGCAAATTTGAACTATCAATTCAACCCTGACCCAAGGTGCCATGAGTAGGACTGCACTCATATTAGTAATGATTTTTCTATTTTCTTTTAGTCTCTTTTATTTTTAATAATAATGCTTGGTCAAAGTAACATCTTATGCATCACTATCTTAAGAAAAGAACTTTCTCGCACATGAGATTTTATGATTTAGTTCTTCCTTTATTTTATAGTGGGATGATATTAGATCCCAAAGCTCGAGTTTATCTTTGGACAAAATTGTTTCTGAAAGTGTGCTTTTTCTATTTCGATTTTGTTTGTTTTGATATACTTCTGATTTTGAATCCCATTAATAAAATATGATTCAGTTTGTTGTGTGTTTTCTTTTTTTTTTCTTTCTTTGATTGAACTTTCTTCTTATCCATCTTTCTGAATAATTATATTTATGACCAAAGAGAGATTGTCGAAGGAAGCATTCATTTCAAGACTTATGTTTTTGAAAGAAATTTGAAATAGTTCAAACAATTTCTGATGTTAAGGTTCAGCTCAGATAATTGATTTGTAAGTTAGTTGAGTACTATGAAATCCTAAATGGTCTTTGTCAGAGAATTATCCCTAAAATGTGTCAAGATATTTGGGAATTATGATTATCCTTAGACTTTTTACGCTGTCCATATTCTTAAGGAATCACTTTTAATTGCTTCCCCATTCTCTAGATGATTTCTTAAATGAAATCTAAAATCTCTAAACCATGATAAAACTTACAGTTTTGAAAGCAAATAAATAACATGTTCAACTATTCACCTGTATTGCAATTAACCTCCAGTATCACCCCACTCTCTTTGTCATCAATAAATCTATAATTGTATTATTATTTAAAAGTGGCATAAGAGGGTTGAAAGCACTTATGTGTGGGAAGTGTGTGTAAACTCGTCGGGGTACTGAACAAGCTCGCTGGCAATGGGTAAATGCACACATGATACCAAGACAACTTCGTCGGGGTATTGAACAAGCCTACTGGCAACAAAGCAATGTCGGGTCGAGAGGTAGCAGGTATATTCTTTTAAATTAACTTTTATGGAAGTATACATCATGTGGATACAACTATTGGATGGGATTAAAGCATTTTAGTGGGTTAAATGACATCCCTGTCGAGGCTGTGGACGCCTGCTGGCAGCAGTGGCTCTATCAACAGTATTGAAGTCCTTTTAAAAACATCGTGACTCTTTGATTAAAACACAACTTCAGGTTATAACCCTCTGTAAAAGCATTTTTTTCTTCTTTTCCGATACTTTTCTATAAATTTGAGCTAGTCTTAACATTGTGTAATATTAAAGTGGATTTGTTTCAAAGAAGCTTAAAATTATATCCGAGTATTATTATTCTTCCCTGAGATGAAATATTACTAGATCAGAGATAACTGCTTCACCCAGTAAGTCACCATTTGTTGGGCCACAACAACTCCCCCTAAATTTTTACAAAATTTAAAGGCCCCCCATCAGAATCTTGATAATTATAATGAGCTACAGAATCAACCTTTTCAAATGGTTCCATACCTTGGTTGATTTGAGACAAACTTAAGACATTCACTATAGTATGAGACATTCATTACAATATTATATGTCAAAATTTAGAAACGAGCATAGAAATCTCAATTTAAACAAAAACGTTAATTTTTATCAACAATTTACTTTTGTTTAATTAATTATGATTATGTGTTCATTCTTTTGCTCATTAGCAAGTTTGAATATTTTGAATAATGGGTTCAATACTTCATCAAATAATATCTTGGTTGGTTTCTCATTTTCACAAAATCATTTGGTGGGATTAATTAATTAAATTCTTTTTTCATTTTGCATCTCATTTCAAAATAAAAATAAAAATAAAAAGGAATTATCTATCATTTGTTTGATTTTGTGGAAACCCAAAATTAATATTTTTCTCCTCTCCATCAACTTGAAGATTCTAGAATTTTAAGATAACACTTGAAAAGAAAATATAATCAATATTTGTTTACAACTTATAGTTAGCTTTTAGTTTAAATTCATTTTAATTTTATTGTTCTAGATTTTGTTTTATTCACAATTTTTAGGTTATTAATTTGGTTTCTTTTTGTTTCACAGGTTTCTATTATCATATATTTGATATGGATCTGATCATGGCTTGATTTTATTATCTAAATAAGTTCAAGATGATTGATCCAAAAATAATATTGGATTGCTGCAAATAAATTTATGAGCAACAACAGATAAAATTTGGAAAAGTGTCAAGAACAGACAAACGATTTTGCGGGACTAATTGTAGCCAAACAGTGAGGAATCTGAAGAAATGTTTGAAAAATCATCTCCAAAATGGAGCCATATATCTTACACATGGAAATTTTCCCAAACAAATGCACGATTTGAGAGATATTTGTGTCTCTTTACGAGACAAATTTCAGGTGGCGGAAATTATTAGTGACGCCTAGACTGTTCATTCATTGTATAAATATATGAGAAAGTTCAGAGCCATAGGGATCCAAGAAATTGAGAGGGGGGATCCAAGAAATTGAGAGGAGGATTTTTATCCTTTCTCTTTTGTATATTATTTCTTTTGTAAATTTTTTTTTCTTTTCAAATGGAGTAACAGATGGTTGGAATCTTTGGGAGAATGGACAAGTATTTTCAAAGAAGAAAATGGAATTCCAGGTTGCTTAATGGCTTTTGTCCTGTGAGTAAAATGGTTTTATTTTCATTATAATATTTTCATATTCTTTGAATAATTGATTATGCATTGATTTAAATTAACTTTAGTCTATTTTATCAATACATGGTTAATTACTATCATTTATATATTAATTTTTTCAATCTTTAAGAGTCTATTATCCCAAAAGTTATTCCTGGACCATATGATGAACATATTTTGTTGAAACTATATGAGAAAGCAGTTTACTCTTTGTCTTTCGTCCTGTGTAGACTTTGCAGTGTTTTTTCATTGTCTTCTCATGTAATTTCTTGATGTGAAATGTTATCTGTGTCGAATTAGCTTTAGTTAGTTCTGCACATAATATTTTATATCATTCTTTTCTTTATGTTGTTCATTATCTTTTGGTTTAGTTTATATATGTGACTAATCATCTATTTAAGTATTTTTATTTTACATCTGATGCTAGATAGTTGGTAACACCATTCCTGAGAATTTGAATTTCTTTCATTTTCAGTTATTGGAAATTTTAAGGTCACAAGATATATAATTATTTGTCTTTCTGTCGTTATAAACTCGCTCCAGAATGTGAAACACTTCCTTGAATTTCTTCAGGAAGTATTATGCTTTCTTTTTTCATAGGTTTACACTTGACACAGGTTAAGAGGAGCTCATACAAATACAGAGAGATGAATTTAGCTTAGTATTGCTGATCAGTGAGAGTTTAGTATGTCCATTGCTTTTTTTTATTCAGATTTGTTTATATATGAATGAGACGATGATTGCATTAATTAGCTTTGATTGTTTCCGTGTCATTGTTTCAATTGTATTTTCTTAGTATTTATTAGTTTAAAATCTTTAAACATTAAAAAAACAAAAAGATTTATGTTCTTACTTTATCTTATTTTGAAACATTATTATGAACATTCATTTTCGCAAGATTTCAAGTAAACCTTGTAAACTTTATATAGATTGTTTATAATCATTTGTATATTCATGTTTATTTTTAATAAACATTAGTAAGTAATATATCATTTGTTAGAATCATAACTTTAGATTAGTTTATTTCTGTTACTATTTTTAGGACTTTAGTTGGCCAACGGAGCCATTAAACCCGTCGGGTCATTTCATTCCAAACGGCTTGGGTTATTTAGACAACCTCGGTCCAGATTTGACCTTCCAGTTGACGGTGTGTCACTTACGCCCGTCAACAGAACTTGAAAGTCGAATTACCCGGAGCCCAAAATCCGAAATGAATAAGGACCATCGAATCTAGAGAAAATGCGATGACCATTAGATCAGTAAGAACCACATCAGTAGACCACATCTACAAGGACATGTGGCAGACCAAGTTGGAAAACCACATCAGAAGACCACATCAGTATGTACACTTGGAATAATCAGATGATGACAAGTGTCAAGAAGAAATTAGCTCGTTCCATGTCAACAAGTGACGTAAGTAAGCTACCTCACTCCGAGAGATTTACTTCGGGAGTTTCATCACCAACAAATGTCAAAAGTCCCTAAGTTTCGAAGAACGAAGGACCGAAGTTTCTCTGAGTCATTGATCTAAGATACATTTTGGGAGTTAGAACAACCGTTATATTCAATAGAAGTACATATCTGATCCATTGGATCTGAGCATCGAGGATCAATAGTTGTTGGATCCAGAGATAAATAAATGAAGGTTATGCCTTTGGATGAGCGCAGGAGAGTGAACTCGTCAAAGTCCCGAAGTCCTAAAGTAAGCAGGGACCATCCATCATCAAGACTGATAGGTGGCGCATGATCCACAAATCTGAAGTGAATCACTTCAGGAATTTGTGGTTGGGAAGGAAATGAGATCGCCGAAGACTCAAGGGATGAAGCATATCCAGGCCGTCGGTTGCCAGAAGGACACGTGGCATAAATCTGTGCAGTTTGGGGAAAAACACTCCAGGAGAAAGTGAAGGAAGCGAAGTTGAGATTTGAAATCCCCGAAGCCCGAAGATCTGAAGGAGATGAGGACCATCGATCGATAGGAGTACACACATCGTTTTATCATGGACTCCAGGTAAAACACTCTAGGAGCAAGTGAGTGTAGAGGAGTTGAATTTCCCAAAGGCCGAAGTCCCGAAGTGAACGAGGACCGTTGATTTGAGGAGGACATGTGGTAGGAATCTATGGACTCTGGATAAAAGAGTTATGGGAGAGCGTGAAGGTTGAGAATTGAAATCGCTGAAGCCTGGAGTAGCGAAGAAGATCTTGATCGTTGATCGAGAAAGGGGACACAAGACCATTGATCTAGTTGAGAGGTAAAATATCTGAAACGGAGGAGAGCTGTCAATTAAGAAGGACAGGTGTTTGCAGATCATAGACTTCAGAAGATTGGCATATGGAGAAAAGCAGGGTTTGATATTTGAAGCTCCCAGAGCATGGATCATGAAGTAAATCATAGTTGTTGATTTAGGGAGGTTAGATTTGATCCACAGAACTTGAAAGGAAATATCAGAACCATTAGATTCAAGAGCACCGTCAAGATCATGAGATCGACGGTCCCATCGCATTGCAGGGATTGAAGGTGTGCGAACTTTAAAATGTTGAAGGCGGGTCGCAATCAAAACCATGGTTTTGGAGAAAGGACACATGGATATTTGTAGTGAATTGCAGGGAGAAAAGTGGGTTTCCCTCAAACAACCTTTGGACATCCCCGTAATTGTGTGGTCACATGATATCATTGCCAAGTTCATATCGAAAAATGGAACTAGCGCTTGCTAGGCTGAGATCTCAAAGCGCCTTTATGAATATGTGTGTGGTCACTGCCCGTGGTAATGTGAAGGAAGGGGCTTAGAAGCCAAAGAAGCCAAAATGACCAGCTGTAACTGACAGAGAAGACAAATATTTGCGACTTCCAGAAAAGCCAAAGAATCTTTGGACAACGACCACTGATGATGAACATATCTAGAATAACCACCAGAGAAGACGAAGAGTTGTAATGATGATCTGGCAGAGGATTTGGTGTGTGAAAGACATGCAGAACAGGGAAGAGTGAGGTTTTATCTTAGAGATTTATGCATGTGGGGAGAATGTGACGAAGTACATGACCTGAACTGGAGATTAGAGGTGAAGCGTATAGCATGCAGAGACAAAACAAAGTATAAAGGAAGAAGAGAAGTCAAACATAGGAGTTAGTGTGTGCAATAGGAGAAAGAGCAGAGTATCGAAGAAGAACATAGCATAGAAGCTGGAACAGGAAAAGGAGACATGGAGCTGTAACAAACCATACCAGAGACAGAGAAAGTAAGTAAAAATTTGTAAGATTCAATCAGGGTGGTAGGGTGGTGCTAGGGAGGATTATAGTCCTCTAAATTCTAGTTGGTGCTAGAAGATATTCTGGGAGTTGGTGCTTCCATCTAGTGGGTGCTAGAGAAACCTGGGAGTTGGTGCTTCCATCTAGTTGGTGCTAGAGAAATATGAGATTTGGTGCTCTTTGCAAATTGTATCTTTCTATCAGAGGTTGCAGCCTCATATTTGAGTTGGAGCTCAAAGACTGTGATGTACATGAAAGTTGGAGTTTGATTGGCATCCTAAGAAGAAGAGGTTTTCACCCTTATGGGTTTCCTCATGAAAATCAGTGTCTCTGTGTATTTTGTGTGATTGATCAAATACTGTATATCTATGCATGTTAAGTTATCATCAACACATTAAATAATAGAAAGAATAAAAAAATAACAAGAAAAGTTTCAAGCTTATATATATAATTGATTCACCCCCCCATCTCAGTTATATTTCCAACATGAATACTATCATGGACAATTCATGATGCTCCCAGGTTAACACATTTTTGTGGTATATTGTTTATTTTGTGATTTAATATTATATATATTTATTGAAAATATCATGCATTATTTTAAATTGTAACTCTAATTCGATGCTACATTAATTCATATATCTTGTAGGTCTTCAAACAAAGGGTAAATTTGCATGCCCAGTTTGTGGTCCTAGGATAAAATCTCGTCGTTCAAGGAGTTTAGGAAAGGAAGTGTTTGATGAGTATAGGCACTTTCTTCCTAAGAAGCATAGTTATAGAACTACTGACAAAGAAAAAATCAATGGTAAAGAAGAGAATGGAAAAAAACCACGAAGAATGACACCGCGCCTATGGAAGTTGGAATATATTAGAAATCATCAAGGTATGCAAATTATTTATGTATGACATATTATATAAATCTTTGGTTAATTTAATTAGTATTAATTTCATTTTGTTTGATTAATTAGTGTTAATTTCAATTTGTTGATGTTTCATGAATGTCGTTAAGGCACGAATGGGCTTCCAAGAGGAATGAAAAGTTACCTGATGCAATTCAGTAGATTGCCATACTATGAGCACCTACAAATAGTTCATATGTTTGATACAATGTATATCGGGAAGAACATAACATAATTTTTATGGCGAATATTAGATGGAAGGACTAACAAAGAGAGAATTGGAAAGATTGGTTGTGACATCCATGAAACTAATCACGCATTGTAAAGTGTTATTATTAATTCTAATGGCGATGGTCGTGAACATAATACTAGTATTCCTTGGTTATTGACGGAGCAACAGAGAAATATTGTAAAAGAGGTCATTCGAAAAATTAGGTTTCCGACGGGGTTTTCGTCGAACATACAAAATATCTTAACGAAAAAATGTGATTTTGGTGGGGTTAAAACACATGATTGGAATACATTCATTAAGGTAATTAGTAGGTTATAATATATTTCCTTTTTGTTACGCATTTTTGGAAACAAATAATAATTATTTGTTTTTTGTTACAGTATGTTCTACCTTCATCTCTCCCAGATGACTTTGACAACAACATAAAACAAATTATTTATGTACTTGGAAAATACATGAGGTAAGTAATGTTTTATAAGGAAAATGTACTTCTTATGTGATTTGTAGCGGAACTTATTGACATATTATGTTTTATCTGCAAATTTATGTATGCCTTGATATTATTTTATTGCATCGACATTTGTATGTGGCTATCATCAAAAGAAATCCATAAAGAAGATATAAGGTATTGGAAGAGAGAAATTCCCCGACTAATGTGTCAAATGCAACAATATCTACCTCCAACATTTTTCAATGCACAAGAACACTACCTCATACACCAAGTTGAGGAGATTGAATTATGTGGACCAGTACACACAAGGTCGATGTGGATGGTGGAGAGGCGGTTGAAGTCATAGAAGGATTTTGTTAGACAAAGAGCACGTCCAAAGGGTTCTATGGTTGAGGGATATATGATATATCAATGCATGGTGTATATTAGTCAATATCTACCTAAATTAGCAGAAAATATGAATGTGCCTCACATTTGGCATCTCGACTCTATCAACAAATTTGAAGCAGAGGTCCTATTGGGGAAAGGTAAAATGAGGACCGTGAAAGGTAATTATTAGATGTTGACGTAGATTTAATATATTACACATTTATTTTTCCAATTTTATTTTATCATACTGATTTTTTACATTTTTTTTCCTGCATATTGAACTATATTAAATTATTCCTTTATTAACAATAGTTAATTAATGATATTAAATTGTTATTTTATCATATAGTTTCTCGAGAGTGGGATGATTTACATTTATACATTGCAAACAACCTTGATTGGATGGAGCATTGGATAGAATATACTGAAAAATACTTCGGTAGGTTATCATGGGAAGGGATGAGTAAGTTGATTAAAACAATGCATCGCCATCGAGATCAATTTCCTGATCTTACATCAAGGGAAGTTGATTTAGCCTTTGGTTTGAAAGATAAACATGCAAGTAAATTTTTTACCCACATTTTCCTAGTTATTTCCCAATTTTTCAATGTATTTGGTTTGTTTAATTTTTGAAATATATATTTACTAAGTCTTATATGAGGTTTATTAATTGGCAATGTATTTTTACTTGTTGTCCATGTTGCATTTGAAACGTCACAAGGCTATGTGGTGTAATGGTCGTAAATTTCATATCAAAATGTTGGATGATAAGATGAAAACCTCAGATTGTGGGATAACTGCAGTGTTTAAGGTCACCAACATTTCCTCTAGAAGTGACAAAAATCCGGAAGAAATTGAGAATATGTACTATGGGCATTTGGAGGATATAATTGAGCATGATTTTAATTCCTTTAAAATAGTTTTGTTTGATGTTAAATGGTATAGGATATGGATGCATGAATGTGATCCTAAAAGAACTGTTATTGAGCATGGTAATGGATTTACCATGGTTAATAAAAGGGCATTTGAACCGGGTATAGAGCCTTATGTTCTTCCAAGTCAATGTGAGCATGTATTTTACTCAGAGGTACCTGGTAAAGCAGGTTGTCCATACGTTGTTAGATATGATCCAAGAGGAAGACCAGTAAAGTATAATCATGTAGCTGAGGATGAATATAATAATGAGGAAGAAGATCATGATTATGCAGATCAAGAGTAGGTGGCTCATGTAGTCGATGTGTCAAACGAAGAAGTTGAAGAAGTTGATCATCCAAATGTAGGAGACGATTATCTCATTGACGATATTGATAACTATATTAGCAAAAATGACATTGATGATGATGTTGATATGAATGAGTCTTTCGCCAATATCGATTCTGAACTAGATCCTGATACAGATGTTGAGCTGGATGAAGAAGAAGATGACCGATATTTAATTGTTGAAAAGAAGAGGTATGTGTTTATATATTTTATATGATCTTTATATGTTTTTATTTTTTATAATATAGTATATGATACATGTTATTTATAATTTCAAATTAGGTACTATGGGGAGATTGAGAGTGATGTGAGGGGGGCGGGGTGCGGCAGGGGGGGCATAATTAGAGCTTCCACCTTCACGTGGTTTCCCTTGTTTAGTAGAGAATGAAATATTCTCGAAACCAAGAGGAGCTCTGCGTGACTGTGCCTAATCATACCAACGATGTAGGTATGTCATCCCATGGATTTACATTTTTATGTTTATATTTTTTTATAAGCCAATGAATGACAACCATAATTTAATTTTTTGTCGTTTTTGAATAAAATATGATCAATCCCAATCTTTTGTCAAAGTAACACGTTGTTATTTTGGCATTAATTCGACAATATAATCCATTGTTCTGGTAATAGTCGGCGTGGATGCCAGGTTCTTAGGTTTCATTGAAAAATATAAAAAAACACCATTTATGAGCATTTTCAATGCAAATCCGTCGAAATTGCAGATTTTAATTGCAGAAATCGGATTTAGCAATTTTGAAAACATCTCATACCAATGATGTAGGTATTTCATCCCAGGGATTATCTGTCATATTTCTATCTAAAATTGTCCAATATGCCTCTCCTTTCTGCAAGATTTCCTTCCAAATTTGAAACAATATCTACAATGAGAATTGTTGGTTTTTCTTTGTGTTGAAACAATATGCCTCTCCTTTTTTCTATATTCAAATATACTTCTTTTGACTTGAATTTGCAGTTTTGAATTTGTGTTATTCAAATATTTTATTCAAATTTTACAAGGAATTTGTACTAGGACTAGACACTGGCAACAATGACCTGTGAATGGGACCAACGTTGAAATTTTTTCAAATTGTTTCTGTATGCATTTAAATTTTACATGGATAGACTATTCACATGCCTTAATGATATGGGAGGGTTTCTGGACTCAAATTTGACTCACACACCCACTTTCTTCCATCATCAATTCATCATATAAGCCATAAACCCTAATTTAGTGGAGTCATCGATTTGTCAGGTTTTATTGTTCCCAATGAATGGATGCATTGTTGTTGACATGGAATGTGACAACACATGTACCTTCTCAATTTTCTTCCTTCACTTGATGTGGGCCTCGTCATTCCTAGCCTTGAATTGAAAGTTACCCCTAATCTTAGTCATCACCCTTCATGACACTTGTCACCGAATGATTAGATGACAAGGTTGGAGGCATATGGGAATTGGGATGAGGCTTTATAACCCTACAGTAACAAGAGACATTAATTGAACTTTGACTAGATTGAAAGGTGCATGCAATTGAAAATACTAACAACCCAAAACTAAAAGGGATCAATACACAGACTATCAATGAGAGGTAATCTGGTTGTGTGTAGTAAGAGGCCTACCACCTTCAAAATTATCATTCTCCAAATATTTTATTCAAATTTTACAAGGAAATTGTACTAGGACTAGACACGGGAAACAATGACCTGTGAATGGGGCCAACATTGAAATTTTTTCAAACTTTTTCTGTATGCATTGAAATTTGACATGGATAGACTATTCACATGCCTTAACGATATGGGAGGGTTTCTGGACTCAAATTTGACTCACACACCCACTTTATTCCATCATCAATTCATCATGTAAACCATAAACCCTAATTTAGTGGAGTCATCGATTTGTCGGGTTTTAGTGTTCCCAATGAATGGATGCGTTATTTTTTACATGGAATGGGACAACACATGTACCTTATTAATTTTATTCCTTCACTTGATGTGGGCCTGGTCATTCCTAGCCTTGAATTGAAATTTATCCCTAGTCTTAGTCATCACCCTTCATGACACTTGTCACCAGATGATCATTAGATCACAAGGTTGGAGGAATATGGGCATTTGGATGAGGCTTTATAACCCTACATTAACAAGAGACTTTAATTTAACTTTGACTAGATTGAAAGGTGCATGCAATTGAAAATACTAACAACCCAAAACTAAAAGGGATCAATACACAGACTGTTAATGAGAGGTGATCTGGTGGTGTGTAGGAAGAGTCCTAACACCTTCAAAATTATGATTCTCCAAATTTTTTATTCAAATTTTACAAGGAAATTGTACTGGGACTAGACACGGGAAACAGTGACCTGTGAATGGGGCCAACGTTGAAATTTTTTCAAGCTGTTTCTGTATGCATTGAAATTTGACATGGATAGACTATTCACATGCCTTAACGATATGGGAGGGTTTCTGGACTCAAATTTGACTCACACACCCACTTTATTCCATCATAAATTCATCATGTAAACCAATGAAGTCATCGCTTTGTCGGGTTTTAGTGTTCCCAATGAATGGATGCATTGTTGTTGACATGGAATGGGACAACACATGTACCTTCTTAATTTTCTTCCTTCACTTTATGTGGGCCTGGTCATTCCTAGCCTTGAATTTAAAGTTACCCCTAGTCTTAGTCATCACCCTTCATGACACTTGTCACCAAATGATCATTAGATCACAAGGTTGGAGGCATATGAGCATTAGGATGAGGTTTTATAACCCTACAGTAGCAAGAGACATTAAATGAACTTTGACTATATTTAAAGGTGCGTGCAATTGAAAATACTAACAAGAGACATTAATTGAACTTTGACAAAAATGTAGGGTTATACCATGTCAAAGGTGTCATTACTCATTTTGTGTCCTATGACCTTAGGGATTATTGTAAGGAATGAGAGGCACAGAATTAGAAATTTGGGTAGGAAAACCAACATCGAGTGGTTTCTTATCATTTATTTCAAACTCCTTATAATCCTTAACACATATTTCTTACAATCCTTAAAACTGAACACTCTAACATATAACAACATATTTTTAATCCTTATAACCCCTTAAACTTTACCCTATTACCCTTCATCAATAACCCAACTAAAATTGTAATCCCAATGGCACATAAACCCTATCTCGATACAAGCTAGTCAACTCACCCTGAACAAGCTAGTCGACTCACCCTCTAGTCATTTTCCACCACATTTACATTACTTCACATCTTCTCAGTTCCTTTCCAAATGACGAGCCCAACTTTGGGACCATCTCCAAAACTTTGTTTTTGAAGTCTCCCCTCTGCAAGGCTCAAGGGTCCATGAGCTCATGGAGAATTTCTTCCTTCCTCTATGGTGTCATTCCAACATTGATTTTTCCTATGTTAGTTTTTCATGTTTCTTTCCTTTTATATAAACTAGTAGTACTTTGATTATCTCATGGAGTTTAGCTATCCGTTTTGGTGCATATACATGAATCACTTCTCAACAATTCTTGGGATCTTATCTTGTTCTTCAAGTTCTCAATCTACATAATGACTTAAGAAGTGGGTGATGGTATTGAATAAAGAAGGATTGAAGTTCTCAATATTTTTCTTCTGGAGGGATTGAAGAAAGAAGCAGTGGACCCATTAATTAGAATAGATAATGATATCGAATTTAACCAACCTTTGACCCAACTAACCACTGGAAGATTGAAACCAACATGTATGAGCAATAATATTAAATATAACCATGAAACCCTACTGTATGCCTTTGATAGATCTAACTTTATAACAAATGTTGCCATTTTCTATGTCTTGGTAGAATGGAAAGCTTCTTATGCCAACCCCCACAATATAAGGAATTTGTCTCCCATTCAAGAAGCCAAACTATTCAAAAGAAATGGATTTGGATAGATTATGATTTATCCTCCTTCCAGTTACTTTTGATATGTTTTTATAAATACAATTGCCTAATGATATTGGCTTGAAATATTAAAAAATGTATGGATCATATTTTTTAGGGATCAAACATAGAAAGGTAGAATTTCAAATGCACCTAAGACTTTTCTAGAGCTCCTAGATTACTTTGGAATGGCTAACACATCCTCTTCAATGAGCTCATATAGCCCCATATAATATAAAATTGTATAGTCCAACGATTAGGACTAGTTATTTTCTCACATCGAAAAGAGTATACATTGTCCTTTAAATTCTCCTTTGTCACAAATGTCCATTAACTATTTATTTTGAATTCCTTCCATAAACCTTGGAAAAAACAAGCAAATTGTTGCTATGTTTGAAATGTTGACTAATTATAGACCCTTAAATACATATTGGAAATGGGTTATCCCCACCTCTGATATTTCTTGGAAGCTCTACACTCTAGCCCCTACTAGATTTTGAATGCCCCATATGCTATTCATGATTTTCCTCATGTTGGAATAATTATGGGAAAAATAAAGTATTCTCATCTGCATTTTCTATCCATAAGGCCATGCTCTTAAGTCTCCATTGAGTGCATTCCCAATTCATTAGAGCCCTTTTTTAATCCTCCATCCTCCATCTCTTTGTTGACGGGCGAAATTGACCGTCCGTCAACTGGGAGAGTGGAACCGGTCCGGGGTTGTCTAAATAACCCAAGCCGTTTGGAATGGACCACCCTGACGAGTTTAACGACTCCGTTGGACGCTCTAAGGTCTCCTATGAAAACCAGAGAGAAATGATCTGATCTAAGAAATCTTACTAAAGTAAATAAAACAAACTAAACTATAAATGAATACAAGAAACTAACTAAAATAAAGGAAACTAGAAACTAATAAAGCAAACTAAACTAACTACGCTAATCTAACTATAAATTACTACCCATTATATATATACAAGATACTAATTATGATTATAATAACTCAAATCAACTATCTAATTATCAGCTACAATATTTCTTATTCACAAATGTACACTATGGACAATCTACAGATTTGATTAAAACCTGCAAAACTCATGTGTTCGCTGCCTTAAGACAACCAAGAATCTCTTTTTTGATTTTATATTTTATGAAAAAGAAATAAAAACTACTGAAATTAAACAATCTAATATAATTACTGAAATTAAAAAATGTAATATAAATCTAATTAAACTATCATCTATATTAAACTACTTAATATAAACAGTAAATAAAAGACTAATGGACCTGGAAACGCTCCAAGTCTGCCCTGTGTATGATTGCTTCTAAGCTGGTTGGAGGAAGAAATTCACACCGTTTAGTCCTTAAGCTTCTCGTAAACGATCAAATATGCTGCTTCTTGAAGTGTTTTACAGGACAAACAAGACATAAAAGAAAATCATAACAATCTTCTGATGATAAATCTCTGCAATAAGGGAAACCTATTATGCAGAAAACTTATATGTAGCAATTCAATTTATGAAGAAGACAA
>ML779265.1:400218-420802 GCA_009831015.1 Picea engelmannii
GAAGTGTTTTACAGGACAAACAAGACATAAAAGAAAATCATAACAATCTTCTGATGATAAATCTCTGCAATAAGGGAAACCTATTATGCAGAAAACTTATATGTAGCAATTCAATTTATGAAGAAGACAAAGCTATCATTCACAAAATGGACTAACAATTGTTATGTCTTTTATTGATTTAGAAGAAACAAGATATAGATAACAGTAAATAAATTATATCATTTGAATTTGATTTAGATAACAAAAGTAATACTAAACCATAAACAAAGTGATATACAAAACTTGAAACACAATGTTGATATATTGAAAAGCAAAAGCTATGACAAAACATCAATTCTGCTCCAGTATGTATCAGAATTCTATATCCTTGTTCTCCCACAACTGAGAATGATATTATTACAAAAACCATAGGTTTATATAGTTTTCTCACAAGGTAAAACATCCTTGTGAATAATAGCAAATTGTTTTACAAAATCTGGGAATAATCCCAAAATCAACTAAACTAAGGGAATAACATGCAAGTAGAATCTGTAAAGCATCCCCTAACTGCTCATCATATCTATTGCCAATTCGAATTTGCTTGCAATAGAACACAAAGATCAAATTAGAAGGATATTTTATTAAGAAAACAATAAAAAATTGACTCTACAGACTTAGCTACAGAATCATCTGATTCTGTAGCTAGTCAAAAATAGCAAACAGGACCAGATATCAATCAAATCAAATCGAATCATCTTTTAATAATCCTCAAAAACGAATTACTTAATAATTGAAGTGAAATTATCATCCAAATCAAATCATATCAAAATAAATGCAATCGAAATAGAGTAAAGAATGCTCTGTTTTTAGTTATCATAAAATCGGGGCAAATAATAACCATATTGTTTTGTATCCAATGCAATTGCATGCCAATCGTATGATGTAATGCAAAATAGATATGATAATAATCGATCCTTAGCACAATCGATTGGTTACAGCTGTGTGAAATTCATATCGTTTTATTCAATTGTCAAAATGGACAGGCTGTTGCAATTACGAAAAATATCCATTAAAATTTGTTATAGAAAACGGTTGCTGAGTATCGCATGGTGAACAGGCATGACAAAAACAATGATCATAACCATCGTTAACCCATTATAGTCATAGCAATAAATCGATATCGTTCATATAAACGCAAAGATAGTTTTAAAATGAAATCAAACTGAACGAGTAACAATCAAATGCATTTCGTTATTGATCACCACACAGTCAACTGACAGGGTCTTGACAGAGTCAAAAAAATCCATAATATAAACCGGGAAAATAACCGAAATGAATATGGCCGAGTTTAATTATAGACACGAATCTTACGACTGATTATGTAACAAAATGATATTTGAATTGGTCCGAATATAGAATACACAATCACAACAACTAACCAATTTGCCCATCATATCGCATAGGATATAACCAAATCGAAAAAAGATATTGACTGTATTCCAAAAATAGAAAATATATCAACAATCCTTAATAACATAGTATTCAAATCAAATCATGATCAATTAAATTAAATCTAATCGAAACCAATCCAAAAATTAATAATCAAAACTTATATACAACAGATGCATGACAGAGCAGGTCAACAATGTATACAGAGTTTATGAATGTGCCATAAAAATGAGTGAAAATTATACCAGCAAGATTACTGAGGCTATGCCAATTTGGAATTGACGATTGCCGTGGCTGACTCGACATTCTTGAATAGAATTGAACCAGCTGTTCGTTGCTTCTTGTCAAAGGGTTGAATCTTCGCATTATGACCAGTGAGCTTTGACACTTGGTTTTCCAAATCATGGATTCTGGATTGCAACATCGGCACATCCGAGTAGTATCTCTCCAACCACAACCCACACTGATCGCAAGGTGGAACAACAGGTTGAGCAGAAGGAGGTTTCGATGATTCACCGTGGGTTCCACGAGGTAGTTTAATGCCAGGGAACTTAGGATTATCCTGCAGAGAAGGTGGTAAATTCTTGACAAAGTCATAAGGAGGTTTGTCACACAAGCCTTCCGAGTAAGGATACTCATCGATGAGAAAACGTTCAATCTCTGAATCAGAGTCTTCATTGACCACGACAGGTTCTGATTTGGCAGGGGGTTTAGGCTTATTTCTCGCCATGCGAGATATTAACCTAGCATTTTTCTTGCCTTTAGCATTAGTTTTAGCTTTATCTTTAGGCCGATTGACTGTAGGCTTAGCAATTTCAACCTGTTTAGTCACAGCCATAGGCAAATTCGTAGGTGAGTAAGGTTTAGGTTTGGGTAGTAAAACACTGTAAGGCACATGGGGAATAGGCTGGGTTTTGACCACCATAGGTTTATCGACCTGCGGAGGGTTTGATTCTTAAAAGCCATTACGACTGAGAAAATCATCCCAACAATCACGACGTAACCCCAACTCATAAACCATAATCATTTTAATCAACCCCAAATGGAAGAGGCTGGTTTCAGCCTGGCTATGCTTGTACCTTTTAGCCATTTTGAACAAACTTCTATGCAGATAGTGGGGCATACTAAGTTCGAAACCCATAAAAACCATCAATAGACGAAGGTGAAACAAGAAAACGAACCCGTACCTTCCCTCACAAGTAATGAATTGCTTGATTATCATCAGGAGATCATACCAGCATGGTTTCAACATTTTTGCAGGCAAGCCTTTGTCGTAGGAGTTCACTGTTCGAGACTGAAATAACAATGTCCACGGGACATCATCTACCTTGAAACTTTTGGAACACTTTTGTCCCGTAACAGGTAGGCTGGTTGCCGAGCTAAGAAACTATTCATTGATTTCGAGTTGCACATCTCCAACTTTGGCTCGGCAGCCATCAAATGATAACGCAAATTGCCGAGCCACAATAGGACTATAACCATCGAATTTCCTTATGAACGAGAGCCATCCAAATTTTTCCAGGTCGCTATAAGCGCCATCAAACATCAACAGTGCTTGGCACCCTTTGGGCTCGGCCCTTATGAAAGGAGCCATGGCTTCTGTGCATGGTAGGGTTTGGTTTGAACAATTCAAAACACAGGGTCGAAAAACGATAGGGCTTAACAGCTTCAACGCTCAAAGAGGCAAGGATTAATTGCATGCATGCGAAGGTGGTGGGATTACCACCGCCATGCAGTGTATTAATGACTGAGTATAGTGTTGTTCCATCCATAATCATAATCGTTTAAACCATATGTATCGGCCAACCAAATAGGTGTACAACCATATCAACGTGCCATCCATTTGAAGTAGAACCAACACCATATGTTACATTCATGCGCCAAGTGTACAGTTCAATCCAACATGAAATCCAACATTAACCAACGATCCACCGTATCAATCAAACGTTTTAAACCAATGTTAATTCAATTGTGCCAATGTATAGTTTGAACCTATGATCGCTCAATGTAAAATCAAACTCACAAAACAGTGCACCAAGCATTGATTATAAAATTGAAATCCAAAAGATTAATCAATGCGCCTTTGTGAAACTCAAACCATGGTCATTTCTTCTCAAATCAAACTTGTAATATTACCAATTCATTTGTTGCACATTCAAATGTTTATATTTCAAAGTTTTTAGAACTTGCAACCAAAAATCTCATATAATCAATAAGTCAAGAGCTCATAGCAATAAGGATCAAAGCATATAAGACCAAAATCAATCACGACCTTTATAGAATCAAATGTAACCAGTAAATCTTCATGCTCAATGGCTTATTAATCAAATACATCCAAATGCGCAATCAAGGTAAGAGTAGGCCAAAGGACATAAGTTTGAAAGAATCTTTTGCAGTCATGTGAGAAACCAATGGTCAAGTGTCTTTCAGAAAAATCAATAAAAGACGACGACAGTCCAAACAACGAAAGAGGTGTTTTCACACTTTCAGTTGTGAAAACTGAATCGAAACCAAATTGTAATTGTCGCACAAATGAAACAAATGTCTAGTTGCACAATGCGACGATGATTTGTCGTTTATAAGACAAGGGGTGTAGGTAGCTTTTTTTAGAGAAATAAAAAAAATGAATTGGCTTCCAACACTCTTCGAAGAAACAACCAAAAGAGAAAGGAACTACGCTTGTACTTGAGACAACTCCAATTGCATAGGTACTACCGCAAACTAGAACCACTAGACTACACAATCAAGGTTCCTCGTCTTCTCATCCAACTTTGAAGTAGATTCAACATAGATACACTATAATTTTGGATTGTTTGAGATATAGTAGATAATGAATTGATCTAATACAATGATTATATCACTAATATAATTTCTTACATTAATTAAGTGGCAGTAAGAGTTCAATACAATTTCAAGCCATTTACAAGTTACTGCTAATTAGGATTTTATACTCACAAAGAATTCTTAGAAGACGAGGTTGCATAGGTATATAGTTATAGAAAAAGTTGAAAGGTTCTATTGCATTAAGTCTTCTCTCTATTAAGAGACAACTAAAAGAACTTAAAAAATATTCTTGTGGAGGATACCATTAAATATTATATCACAAACATCTAATAATACATCACACTCTACTTCATCAATGAAATGGGATGATATGCCAAATTTGAACTTGCCTTGTTTTGTGACTGGTAGTTTAGTTTTGTTGTGGAAGCATCCCAATGGATATGGTTATGCAATTTTATGAGTATTTCACCCCATTTTCTACACCAACATGTTGGATTGTATTATAAACCAACGTATATGAGGGTTTCCAACAAAGGGCATCATTGTCTAATACTATCACATCATTCCCTTAAACACGAAAGGTATTAGCCAAGTTGCATTTCCTAAATTATTATTTTTGAAATGCGAACATTGAGATGAGGAACACTATTACTAAGTATTCATTCCCATTATCCACTTCTATGCATTCATACTAATAATAACTAGAATATGCAACATTCATCATTACAATGAGAGTTCATTTAGCACAAAATGCAATTGAATAAGCATGAAATTCACATCATCCATATACACAAGAAGTTGGAACACAAATACAACATGGTGCATGCTTCCATTATATTTAATCACCAAAAAGCATATCATTTTGCTCATGCATTAGATCTACCCACTACAAGTAATAAATTGGTGGGCATGCATTAGATCTAGATTCAGTCATTGGTGGGCATAAAATTGACATATATTTGTGTGAACATTTGAGAGTGTAAGGGAGCACATGACCAAAGGAGGGTTATTGTGCCATCAAGAAAGATTCCTCTACGCATGCGACCAAAACCCATTACTGATCATATCACTGTGCATGCAACCAAGGGGAAAGGAGATCACTACGTGGAAAATTGAGGGCACAAAGAAGAATGCAAGGGTGAGGAGATACACTACCAGGGAGGGGAGATAGACTGTGACTGCGAGGGTGAGGAGATAGTTTGCGAGGGCACATAGAGGGGAGATATAAGACTATGAATGCGAGGGCACACGAAGGGGAGATAGACTGCGAGGGTGAGCTGAGGGAATATATAGACTGTGAATGGAGAGCTGAGGGAGATAGATTGGGAGGGTGAGCTGAGGGAATAGATATAGATTGAAAATGGCGATAGACTTGGAGGGTCAGTTGAGGGCAGATAGATATACTCCAAGGGTGAGTCGAGAGAACTGAGTCAAGGGCACTAATATAGACTATGAGGGAACAAAGGGGAGATACACTATAAGGGAACAAAGATAGACTACAAGGGCACGGAGATAGACTACGTTTAATATATTAGATATAAAAAGTATGCATAACAGAAATAAAATGCTAGAAATGGCAGAATAACAGTAATATAACTAGCATAATCTCCACAATAACACAGAAATGATATAAGAACAACAATAGAAATAACACTTTGTTTCAGAAAGCAATGTTCACGGACCTCTTCGAGGGGGAAACCTCTAGTCGAGTAGTGCTGTATTACAATAATCTCCCAGCTAGGGTTTTCATACCCTCGACCCTTATTTATACTAAATATGTCTATCTAGAGAAACATCTAGAGGCAGATCCTTCTAGAAGTGGAAGATTCCATTAGGTCTTCTTACATCCGCCTTATTCTATTTTATTGAAAGGCCTTATTAATATTGATCTTTATTACATTTGAATATATTGATCTACCTATGTGTGGGTTAGGACCCTAACATGTCCCCCCCCTTAAAAACAACCTTGTCCTCAAGGCTTGAGATGTGGAAACTGCTACAGAATGGTAGATAGTTCCCAAGTGGCATCTACTAGAGTTGTATCTTTCCACTGGACCTGCACTTCCTTGATGGTTCTTTGATGTAGGCGACGCTCACGCTGGTTCAAAACTGCTTCTGGCTATAGCCAAATGAATCCTTCTTCAGCTAACTCGGGCAGGTTGGTTTGAATTTGGCACCTAGTTCCAATCACCTTCTTTAAGTATGAAACATGAAAAACAGGGTGTAGCTTCGACTGACTGGGAAGAGCTAACTGATAGGCGACTTGCCACACATGCTTGAGAACTATATAAGGACCATAAAATTTGGGCTCTAGCTTCTGACAATGTTCAGCCTTGATGGAAGTTTGCTTGTATGGTTGCAGTCCTAGAAACACCTGATCCCCTTCTGCAAATTGACGTTCAGAGTGACCTTGATCTGCTTGTTGCTTCATGTGATTCTATGCCATGACCAAATTCTCTTTAAGGGTATCAAGAATATCCTCTCGAACTGTAAGTGTTTGGTCAACCGCCTGGACCTTCAAGGTACTTGGTAAGTATGAGAGAACTGAAGGTGGATTTTGTCCATATACCACTTCAAAAGGAGTCATGCGTGTAGCTGTATGGTAGGAAGTGTTGTACCACCATTCAACTAGGGGTAACCATTGAGCCCACTGATGTTGCTTTTCAGAGGAAAAACACCTCAGATATGTTTCCAAACACTTGTTGACAACTTCCATTTGACCATTAGTCTGGGGATGATAAGTTGTGCTGAGATGCAATTGGGTGCCCTGTAGCTTAAACAATTCTTGCCAAAAATTGCTTGTGAAAGTTGGTTCACAATCATAAACAATAGAGTGCAGCATGCCATGAAGCTTGAAGATCTGGTCCATGAAAATTTGAGCCACTGTGGATGCAGTAAATGGTGTCAAAGAGAACAAAAATGAGCATACTTGGAAAGGCGATCCACAACTACCATTATGACTAATTTATTTCCCGATTTGGGTAAGCTGGTAATAAAGTCCATAGAGATATCCTTCCAAATAGTAGGTGGAATCAGAAGCGGTTGTAGTGTGCCCAGATATTTGACTGTTTCTCCCTTGTTGCGTTGACACACCTCACATTCAGTGACAAAATTATGGATGTCCTGTTTCATACCATCCCCAAAAAAAATAACGTTTGACCGTGTCATAGGTTTTGTTGAACCCGGAGTGCCCCACTGTGGGTGTAGCATGAAGCTCATAGAGTACCATGGATTTAAGCTTTGATTTTTTACTTAAATACAAATGGCCTTTGTATCAAAGCTCATCCTGGAGCGAAGAGTACCCTGGCGGAGTTGGAGCATTGGTCTGCAATTGCTGGATCAGATGCAAACTTTTGGGATCTTGTAGCCATTCTTGGCGCATAGCTTGGAGCCAAACTGGTACAATGAAGGAAAGAGAAAAAAAGGATCCTTCTTCTTCATATTTTCAGGATAGTGCATCCACCACTACATTGTCTTTTCCCTTCTTGTACATGATCTCATAATCATATCCAACGATATTAGTCACCCATTTTTGTTTCTCCGTGGAGGAAATGCGTTGTTCCAAAAAGTACTTGAGGCTTTGATGGTCTGTCTTAATTTCGAAGCATTGCCCAAAGAGATAAGGGTGCCACAGATCAACGACATGCAAAATAACCAACATTTCCTTTTCATAAATGGGTTTTCCCAGATTCCTTTCAGATAGTTGCTTGCTGGTGAAGGCCAAAGGTCGACCCTCTTGCATAAGGACATCACCGATTCCTTTCCCTAAGGCATCATATTCCAACACAAAGGTCTTTGTGAAATCAGGAAGGGCTAGAACCAGAGTGGTGCACATGGCCATATTCAAGGTTAGAAAATATTGAGTGGTGGTTGGAGTCCAAGTGAAAGAGTTCTTTTTGAGGAGAGCAATGAGAGGTGCTGCAATCTTGCCGTAATTCTTAACAAACTTGCGATAATACCCTATTAAGCCCAGAAATCCACGTAATATTTTGAGAGTCTTTAGGTGCAGCCAGTCTTGCATAGCTTCAATCTTTTTCGGATCCACCCTAACGCCATCCTTGCTAACCAGATGACCCAATTATTCTACTTTCGAGGCACCAAAAGAACATTTAGACTGTTTCAGGGAAAGTTGGTGCTGACAGAGTAGATGGAGAACTCGATCCACATGAGTAAGATGGTCTGTCTAGGTTTTTCTATAGATGAGGATGTCATCGAATAAAACTAAGATAAAATGACAGAGAAAGGGACAAAAGACATGATTCATGAGGCTTTGGAAGGTGGAGAGGGCATTGCACAAGCCAAAGGGCATGGCCAAAAACTCATAGTGGCCCTCATGAGTTCAAAAGGCCGTCTTAGGAATGTATGTCTCTTTCATACGTATCTGGTGATAGCTCGAGTGAAGATCAAGTTTAGTAAAGAATTGGGTGCCACTCAATTCATCCAGGATTTCATCAATGACAGGAATGGGAAATTTATCTTTAATGGTCAGTTTGTTGAGGGCACGAAAGTCAAGACACATTCTCCAAGAACCTTCTTTCTTCAGGACCATGACTACAGGAGAAGAGTAAGGGCTCATAATAGGGTGGATAATGCCTGCATTAAGGAGTTCCTGCACCATTTTCTCAATTTCATTTTTTTGTGAAAAGGGGTGGCGATACAGACGGATATTGGGAGGAAGGCTTCTGGGTACAAGGGGAATGGAATGATCATGACACCGCGGGAAGGAGGGAGTCCTTGGGGAGTGGAAAATACCATTTGATGTTTAGAAAGGAGGGCTTGGAGGTCTTGCGGCACCGGGGGTGTCTCTGTTGCTTGTATGACATGGAGTTGGGAAATGACACCAGAATGACCTTTTTTGAGCATATTTTCCATGCAATGGGAACTAATGACCTCAGGTGAACCAACAATGATTCCTTGGAATTTATATTGGTGGCCTTCCTGGTCGAATTGCATGGTTAATTCCTTAAAATCCATGAGAATGGGACCCAAAGTTCTTAGCCAGTCTGCACCCAACACAATGTCACAACCAGCCATGTCGATAGCAAACATATGGTATTTTAGTTGGTAGTCACCGATTTGGAGATGCACATTTTCATAGTGCCCTCCACATTTCATGGAACCACCATTGGCAATCATGGTTTGGAAATTGTTGATGGCATGGATGTAGCAATGAGTTTCTTGGGAAATGTGGCGATGAATAAAATTATGGGTGCTTCCACTATCAACCAGAATGATGACCTTCCGATGCTTGATGTAACCGACTAACTTGAGGGTTTGGGGAGTGGAGAAGCCAGTGAGAGCATTGAGGGAAGTGACCAGTTCCAGTTCAAGAGGGTCTGAGGGAGGGGTTATGTCAGAGATTTCAGGAGACTCAGACACAAGGGGAGTTTAAACATCCTCTTTCGAAATATCCTCCGAGATGGCCATAAAAATATTTTTTTTCCTTACACTTGTGGCCTAGAAAATATTTTTCATCACAATTATAACAAAGGCCTTTGAGTTGGCGTTCAACCATTTCAGCCCTGGTCAATTTTTGGATCTTTAATGGGGCGGAGGGAGTAGTGGGATATACGGGTTTAGGGTGAGGGATAAAGGAGGGTTTTTGGTTTTGAGAGGATACAACCTGTTGTGCTTCTTTATCTCTTTTAGTAGCCTCCACCCAACTCGAGGGTCGAGCCATGAGGACATGGGCCCGAATCTCCTCCTTGATGCCACTGATAAAACACTCTCGAAAGAAAGCATCAGTCATTCCCTCTGTTCGAAAAGCCAGTCACTCAAAGGTAGCTATGAAGTCTTCTACTGTTCCTGATTGTTTCAACTTTGTCAAACAGCCCAAATGGTTGGTGTCCATGTCAAAGCATTCATAAAGCTCAGTCACAAATTGGGTCCAAGCAATATACCCTTGACGAGAAGTTTTTCTCCATTGCCACCATTGCCAACTTTCTTGATCTAGATGGAGAACACCATACTGGAGTTTGGCCAAGTCATCTGTAATTCTGTATAAAGAGAAATAATGTTCCATTTGGGTTACCCAACTAGTGGGGTCCGAGCCATCAAATTTGGTCACATCCACCCGTGGAAGGCGTAGGTCACATTGAAAGTGATGGGGATGAAAGGTATGGGAATGGGAGGAATGTTCAGCTTCAGTCTTTGGAGGTGCTTCAGAGAAAGGGTCATCTGTAGGGATCTTCAGTTTGGTGCAGAGAGATGCAAAGGTAGATTCAAGCTGGGTGGTCAGTTCTTGTTTGACTTCCTCCATTGAGGACCGCATGGCTGCATTTACGGTTGTATGGATGGTTGTATCGATGGAGGCAACATTGGAACTTAGTTGTTTCACTTCTTTTTGGGTCTCAAGGAAACCAGATTGCAAGGTGTTGAAGCGAGCTTCCAAGTCTTGGCTGCGGGTATGGGCCATGAGGATAGGGGAACTGAAAAGGGGTGTGCGGGGTCAAAAATTTTCCCGAAAAATGATATGGATGAATGTGATAAGGGTGAAGAGATGAATCCAATGGAATAGGTCTCAAATAATGGTGAAAAAAATTCCAGACTTTTTTTTACACCTGTGGAGTTATACTCCGATCTGAAGAATACTGCAGTGATGAAATCCCCAAATGCTTAACCAGAAAGAAATGTGTATTTACTTGGAAACCTGAGCACAGTTGCATGGAAATAGATCTTGTATGTTTTAATTTGTTTATGTTTCTTTCCCCCAAGGGTTAGGTATTCAAGGGTTCTACAGACAAGGGTTTTCCCTATGCTATAACTCTCTGATATACATGCAGGGTCCAATAGTAGTACTCAGCCCAATATCTCAGGGCACTAACTAAGGAGGATAGACCATACCCTTAGCCATACTACCCGACTACCGAGGTACTAGAGAGTATCTTCCCGAGTGCTATTCTCGGTGGCACTATAGCAGTCAGGTGGTCAATCAGTTTATCTAAAGAGGGCTTCAGTAAATCTAGGTTGATCCGTACACAGGTGCTGTCTGATGCACTACGACTCGAAGGGGTACCAACAGGGGTTACAAGGGTGGCCAACCAATGTGCTCTTAAGAACCACTTGTATTTATTGCGTGTATGAATCCCTCAACCATGGGTTTATGCATGTAATGATATATCTCTGTGGCTTAAAGACGTCGGAATACGTCTCTACCCTGAAAAAAAAAATTCCCACAATTTCTGCCAAGGAAAGTGCTCTGATACCACTTGTAATATATCAGATATAAAAAGTATGCAGAATAGAAATAAAATGCTAGAAATGGCAGAATAATAGTAATATAACCAGCATCATCTCCACAATAACACATAAATGATATAAGAACAAAAACATAAATAACACTTTGATTCAAAAAGCAATGTTCACGGGCCTCTTCGAGGGGGAAACCTCCAGTCGAGCAACGCTCTGTTACAATAATCTCCCAGCTAGGGTTTTCATACCCTTGACCCTTATTTATACTAAATATGTCTATCTAGAGAAACATCTAGAGGAAGATCCTTCTAGAAGTGAAAGCTTCTATTAGGTCTTCTTACATCCTCCTTATTCTATTTTATTGAAAGGCCTTATTAATATTGACCTTTATTACATTCGAATATATTGATCTACCTATGTTTGGGTTAGGACCCTAACACTGCGAGGGCACCAAGAATGGTGAGTACCTCTATTCATTGTAATTTCACCAATATTTTAACTTCTAGGATTAGTTTATTAGATGGGCTTGGATTTCTACTTTGTAAGGTATACCAGATATCCTCTTAGTTTTATACCAGATCAATTTCTTTTCTACTTTGCATATCTCTAATAACCATCACATGAGAAATTGATTTTTTTGGTTGATGGATAGCTTTGAAAACCAAGAAAAACAACATCCTCAATCTAGAGATGAAAATACATTTCCATAGGGTTTCACAATCTCGTTTTCAACAACCAACTATAGAAAACAATTAAAACTTGAAAATGAAACCTTGTAAAACCGAATGGAATATAAATTGATTTTATATATAGGTGGTGATACTCTACTTGTGGATTTAGGTAGTGTGCATCACTCTGGAAATGGGTAAAATTCTCAACTACTTGTGGGTATCACTTTGGATATGATTAGACTAGGAAAACACATCGAGTAAAGAAAAAAACAATCAAAGGAAGAAGAAGAAAGTCACCACAATGAATAAAAAGAGAAATAAGGAGAAATAGGGACAAGTGAGTGATTTACCCCAAAGAGGAAATTTTTTGAGTGCAAGTCTCAATAACCTCAATCGGTTGGTTTGGACAACGAGTAACCTCACTGAATAAGTGATTTTTCTTTTTGGGGGTAAATCGTATACCTTAAGGCTCAAAAAGGTTTAGTCACTAGGTTTGGAGTCTCACTGGCCTCCCAACCTAGAAAGTTTCCTTTTCTTGGCTAAATTATCCAAATATACAAAAAAATTTACACCTTTCTTTTCTTACTTCAATGATGAAGGTTAAATTACTAACTCTTAAAGGACTTTTGGTCTCCTAACTTAGTGATTTATCTATCATCAGGAAAAATGATGGATTGGGAAATCAACAAATCCATCAAGTCAATGACTTAGATGTTTTCTTGACAAAATGGTTCATAGATATAGCAACAAAAATATTGAAGGAGATTCTACAATGTGAATTCTCCATTCCTCATAAAAAAAATTAAACTCTTATTCTATGCAACATTGAGTTTCCTGCATGGTTGCTTGGTGATTTCAAAACTTCTTCAACTCGTCAACGGTACTAAGGAGTCATTAAGGGATCCAATACCTTCATAAATATTTACACATCAAAGTCAGGCTTGAAACATTGATCCTAAATCCTCATAGATATAAACTACCTCATGTGAGAGCTCAATATCAACAAACTAAAAGAAGTATTGGCAAGCGATTAAAAATAAATTTAAATGAGTGTTGGTGGAATCCCTTGATTTCTCAACTTGCAACTTACACAACTTTATGCAATTTACACAACTTTAAAGTTGGATAGTTGGAGGAGAATGATCATTTTGAAGGTGCTAGGCCTCTTCCTACACACCACCAGATCACTATCCAACTTTATAAATCAACATGCAACTACGCAACTTTATGCAACTTACGCAACTTTATGCAACTACGCAACTTTATGCAACTTACGCAACTTTATGCAACTACGCAATAATTGGTTTTATTTTATGCATTGAAGAGTGCGCCCTAATGGATTAGGGAAGTTTGGGGACCCAAGGGAGGATCCTCAACTAAAAAAGACCCCAACTAGTGCACAAGGGCCAAGAGAGGTCACAAGGACAAATAAGGACAAGTTAGTGATTTACCCCAAGGAGGAAATTTGTTGAGTGCAAGGGTCAATAACCTCAATCGGTTGGTTTGGACAACGAGTAACCTCACTGAATTAGTGATTTTTCTTTTTGGGGGTAAATCGTATACCTTAAGGCTCAAGAATGTTTAGTCACTAGGTTTGGAGACTCACTAGCCTCCCAACCTAGAAATTTTCCTTTTCTTGGATAAATTATCCAAATATACAAAAAATTGACACCTTTCTTTTCTTACTTCAATGATGAAGGTTCAATTACTAAATTTTAAAGGACTTTTGGTCTCTTGACTTAGTGATTTATCTATCATGAGGAAAAGTGATGGATTGGGAAATCAACAAGTCCTTCAAGTCAACGAATTAGATGTTGTCTTGACAAAATGGTTCACAGAGATAACAACAAAAATATTGAAGGAGGTTCTACAATGTGAATTCTCCATTACTCATAAAACAAATTAGACTCTTATTCTATGAAACATTGAGTTTCCTGCATGTTTTCTTGGTTATTTCAAAATGTATTCAACTCGTCAACAATACTAAGGAGTCATTAATGGATCCAATACCTTCATAAATATTTACACATCAAATTCAGGCTTGAAAAATTGATCCTAAATCCTCATAGATATAAACTACCTCATGTGCGAGCTCAATATCAACAAACTAAAATAAGTATTGGCAAGCGATTAAAAATAAATTTAAATGAGTGTTGGTGGAATCCCTTGATTTCTCAACTTGCAACTTATGCAACTTTATGAAATTTATGCAACTTTAAAGCTGGATAGTTGGAGGAGAATGATCATTTTGAAGGTGCTAGGCCTCTTCATACACACCACCAGATCACTATCCAACTTTATAAATCAACATGCAACTACGCAACTTTATGCAACTTACGCAACTTTATGAAACTATGCAACAATTGGTTTTATTTTATGCATTGAAGAGTGTGCCCTAATGGATTAGGGAAGTTTGGGGACCCAAGGGAGGCTCCTCAACCTAGAAAAGACTCTAACTAGTGCACAAGGCCCAAGAGAGGTCATAAGGACAAATAAGGACAAGTGAGTGATTTACCCCAAGGAGGAAATTTGTTGAGTGCAAGGGTCAATAACCTCAATCGGTTGGTTTGGACAACGAGTAACCTCACTGAATAAGTGGTTTTTCTTTTTGGCAGTAAATCATATACCTTAAGGCTCAAGAAGGTTTAGCCACTAGGTTTGGAGACTCACTGGCCTCCCAACCCAGAAAGTTTCCTTTTCTTGGCTAAATTATCCAAATATACAAAAAATTGACACCTTTCTTTTCTTACTTCAATGATGAAGGTTCAATTACTAACTTTTAAAGGAATTTTGGTCTCCTGACTTAGTGATTTATCTATCATGAGGAAAAATGATGGATTGGGAAATCAACAAGTCCTTCAAGTCAACGAATTAGATGTTTTCTTGACAAAATGGTTCATAGAGATAACAACAAAAATATTGAAGGAGATTCTACAATGTGAATTCTCCATTACTCATAAAAAAAATTAAACTCTTATTCTATGCAACATTGAGTTTCCTACATGGTTGCTTGGTGATTTCAAAACTTCTTCAACTCATCAATGGTACTAAGGAGTCATTAACGGATCCAATACCTTCATAAATATTTACACATGAAATTCAGGCTTGAATAATTGATCCTAAATCCTCATAGATATAAACTACCTCATGTGAGAGCTCAATATCAACAAACTAAAAGAAGTATTGGCAAGCGATTAAAAATAAATTTAAATGAGTGTTGGTGGAATCCCTTGATTTCTCAACTTGCAACTTACGCAAATTTATGCAATTTACGCAACTTTAAAGTTGGATATTTGGAGGAGAATGATCATTTTGAAGGTGCTAGGCCTCTTCCTACACACCACTAGATGACTATCCAACTTTATAAATCAACATGCAACTACGCAACTTTATGCAACTTACACAACTTTATGTAACTACGCAACATTTGGTTTTATTTTATGCATTGAAGAGTGCGCCCTAATGGATTAGGGAAGTTTGGGGACCCAAGGGAGGCTCCTCAACTAAAAAAGACCCCAGCTAGTGCACAAGGCCCAAGAGAGGTCATAAATGGTAAGGGAGGGACCTATATGTGTTGGCCAAAGCATGTACCATAGAAACACATATGACCAAGTAACTTATGACAAACAATGAAACTTATGCAACTTTATTCAACATGCAACTGATGCAACTTTATGCAACATGCAACTTATGCAACTTTATGAAACTTATGCAACTTTATGCAACTTTATGCAACATGCAACTTTATGCAACAATGCAACTTATGCAACTATGCAACTATATGAAACTATATGCAACTTATGCAACTATATGAAACTATATGAAACTTATGCAACTTATGCAACTATATGCAAATATGAAACTATATGCAACTATGCAACTATACACAACTATATGCAACTTTATGCAACCATGCAACTTATGAAACTATATGCAACTTATGCAACTATATGCAACTATATGCAACTATATTGAAACTATATGCAACTTATGCAACTATATGTAACTATATGAAACTATGCAACTATGCAACTATATGCAACTTATGCAACTATATGCAAATATGCAACTTATGCAACGATATGCAACTATATGAAATTATGCAACTATATGCAAATTTATGCAACAATGCAACCTATGCAACTATATGCAACTTATGCAACTATATTGCAACTGTATGCAACTATATGCAACTTATTCAACTATATGGAACTTATGCAACTATATGAAACTATATGAAACTATATACAACTATGATGGTACCACAAACTTATATTCGCACGATAACTTATCTTCTTGTTTTAACGAGTGTAGGTACCACCAAATAGGTATCTATCGGATCTATCTTCCTCGAGTGATGATCAAGATATACTAAAAGAGGTTAAAAGTGAGACATGTTGTAATACATCTACCGGTTCTAGATCAACTAGATCTGAAAAGGTAAGGAAACGATTTCATATACGCATGCAATTTTTTATTGCCAATGGAGGGTCATGTAATTATGATGCTGAGAGCATAGGTGACATTGAGTTTCCCTTGAGGTATAGACATCTAGTGCAACGATGGGCACCTAAGGAGCTACCTGAAGTGGACACAGATTTCTTCATCAGTGGGAGGATGTATCGCATTGCTCCTTCATCCTTACATGGATTGAGGTTACTTTCCATGGATGGGATAAAGGTCGGCTATGGCACTGTAACTGAATTGATGGAGTATGTCAGACCATTATACAAATACAATCACTGGTTGATGTTGGTCCGATATACACGAAGTATGCGGAAATACAGAGTTGTTGCAAATTATATACAACTAGTAGATAACAATCAAAATAAAGGGGAAACTATGTATATTGATGGAAGGCCAAAAGCTACTGGAAATATTGTAGACTTTATAAATAGTACATGACCAATGACAATGATACGAGGGAAAAACTCTATATGGCAAGGTTGAACCACAATAGACAGGTATGACTGCAGAAATCTACTCAATTCCAACATATGCTATATAAACCAATGTGCAAGTGAGATAATAAAGAAACCTACCTCGTTCCAATGTTTGAAGATGTCCATCGTTGAGAAATCCAACTCAAAGATTTATACCTACGACAAGTTATCAACAAACAAGCAGAGCAAGCATATGGTGATAATATAAAAGGTTAGCACATTAGATAACATAATCCATTAATAAACATTACAAACATGCCCATGGATAATAATCATATATTTGCATGATACTAATAGGACGGGAAAGGAGTATTTATATTAATGAATGATCAACATAAGTGATAACTTTATAGACTTACATGTCGGCATGGTTCGAAACCAAGAAACCATGTTCCTTCCAACTGGTTCTCCACCACTTCAATCCTCCACCAAAGGCAAGCTCATAGAAGGGAGACAATGAGGTTCTCTAAACAATAGGGAAAGAGATTGGGGGATGAACACTGTGTTCAGACTTGAGGAACAAAGGGATGCAAACTCAATATGAAGTAATTTCTCCAGAGTAACTTCTCTCTTAAAGTTGAATGATTTCTCCTCTTTTCCATAACTCAGAATTGTGCTCTTATATCCTTCAAAATGCAACTGAAGGGCCGAGTCAGAATGTTTCCAGTATATGGAAGGACAAGGATCAGAGATATCCTGTCGTGACATGGAAACCTGAATTCATTTTTTTATTTTTTGGCACAAATCCCAATGTACACAGACTGTAGTGGAGCAACCTACATATACACATGTTGTATAGTATATAGGGCACGTATATGTGGAAAAAAATATATTTTTAGCTCTAGATTCATCAAAAAAGGGATGAAGAGTGTTATCACTAAAATTTCGTCCACAAATGGTTACAAGAATTCAACATCGTCAAACAGTTATGAAGTCATCCATGGACCTGAATTAATACAAAAGTAGTCACAAAGGGTCAAAAACTATACAGATAGTAGAAAAATTGAAGGGCACTATGAAGACACTGGGCGCGCGTGCACATGCGCGGAACATAAACGCAAGATTTGCGCACATGCGCACGATGCACAACTGTTATCGCAAAAAGACGCACACCTAAGAAACAACACATTTATGAGAGTGGTCGGCCTCCCACCCACTTCTGGTTCAGTTTCCAAGCTGATTTGACACTCAAATCTGGACTAGATTCGACTGGATGGCTGGTCAAAGACATAGAAATGCCCTAATTAGCCTCTTTACACACTACAAACTAGTTGAACAATAGCTCAAAGGAATGCTATAAAAAGGCCATGGATACACTTCATTTTTCAAGGAATTTCATAGCAAAGTTATGCTACCACTATTCTCTTGAGGACTCTTCTATCATTGCCAAGAGTATACTTGCATTATTTCTTTGAGGCAATCCATCTCACCCCTTGAGTGGATTAGCAAAGAATTCTTTCACCATTTTCATTTTTTCTCAAAGTTGTAAGAAGAGATTACTTGTGGGGGTCCCAGAGCCCTCCCTTGGAGGAAGAAGGGACTCATAGTCCCCTTGCTTCTCGGTGTTTTCTTTCACTAATATCAGCCTTATCATTGGTGACATGGGTCTCATTGTTTCTTTTGTCCTTATGTCCCTATGCTTATAAATTTAGTTGTTGTTTTATTTCTTAGTTTATTTCTTAGTTGTTGTTTTATATTTCTTTTTCTAACCCTTTTCCTTGTAGTTGTCCTGCTCAGCAAACCCAACTGAGCTTGCAAGCACCTCTATTTTGCTCACTAAGGTGACGAAAGAGGTGCAAACAAAGATTCTGGATAGGGAAATGAAAAAAGGCCCTCTGTGCAAGATAGCAATGGTGAGGCAAATCTTGGTATAACAGATGCCCCCTAATGTGTGAGATCAGAGAAGTATCTATGATGGTCGAAATACATTATAAATAACCCAGAACTAGAGTGGTGTAAACCCAGCTGGAAAGACTAGTTGCTCATTACATTTTGTGTTGACTTTACATACATGGCTGCCAATAGAATACAATGCAGATCCATGTGGAAAATATACCAAATGAGTGTCTGTGGCCATGAATAGGCAAATACAAATGCGGTTACATGCCAAAAAGATGTCATAATCACGAACAAGGCCCAATAGAACCAGTCTGAAAACCAATCTGAATATATCTGTATACAATGGAGTATAATCTGATGTCCCATGATTACTAGAGTCAAATAGGTGCTTGTCCAATGAAAAGGAAGCAACAACTCACAAAAGATGTGGCTACATAGTGATGTCTTTAAGTCTTCTACACTATCCGCCAAGGGTGCAAGTATACATCATGTGAATAAAGGAGTTGAGGTCGAACACGATGAGACATCGTTTGATTACCGGTCATTGAGGTATACCATTAACAAATGTGAGACAACCTACCAATAATGAAAGTAGGTATCAAGGCATCGAGAACATTCCTACAAGTGTGAATAAAGGAGTTGGTGTCAAACACTTGAGGAATCCATTGATCAGGAGACATTGATGTATTCCCATATGTCAATTGAGAGAGAGCCTACCACTAATGATTGCAAGTCTCAAGGTACTCATAAAACTCTAGGTCCCATTGTTATCACTAAAATTTCATCTGCAAATGGTTACAAGAATCCAACATCTTCAAACAACTATTAGTTCACCCATGGACAAAAAATTACCAAAAATGCATTTCCAAAGGTCCAAAACTATACAACCAGTTATAAAATTAGCATGCTCTAAGGATATACAGGAAGCGCGCGCATGTGCACCAGTCGAAAACTCCGAAAATGCGTGCATGTGCCCAAGGCACAATTGTGGACGCTAAAAGCTGCGCACACCTCAGAACGATGCATTTATGATATTGGTTGGCCTCCTACCCACTTCTGGTTCATCTTCCAAGTTGATTTGACATCCAAATATCTGCTGAATCTAGTTGAGTGGTTGGTGTTGTTGGGTATTCTACCCTACGGACTAATAAGCTAGGGCTCTAAGCTTATACACAGATCATGACCCTCAAGACTTAACTTTTAACCTTCTACCCGAATCTGAAACCCCTTTCTTCACATGCATACAAGAGAAGAATAAACCAACCTTTTTCCGGACGACTGAAGTAGATCCTCCGTTGAGCTTCTTATCCCCTTGCTGCTGCTCCTTCCAAAATCTTCCCTACAATCACGACAAGACAATGCATGCATGCTACTGATCTACTATAGGGTTAGAGATAAAACATAAATCAAATTACATAGATGAGACTCATGTACGCGGGACGGGAAAAGTATCTTTTTCATTAACTTCAATATGAACCAACTTACAATGATTTCTGAGGCCGGTCACCGTTCCACGATCCTGATCCTGGGCTCTTCCTCTTCTTTTTTGTCCTTCAACTGTTGCTGCATGAATTTATCCTAAAGATTGAGGCAAGGCTAAAGGGGTATGGACAAAACTGGCTTGGTAATTTGGCAGAGTTTCTTTGCTATGATTTTTCCTCCTTTGAATAGTACCCCTACCCCTCCTTTTATAGGCTAGAAGAAGCTAGGGTTTTTGGCGAACTCTCG
>ML779265.1:450585-495202 GCA_009831015.1 Picea engelmannii
TGTCTTCTGTAGATTTCATTTACCTCTGCAAGTGTGTTAGCCAGGGATTGGGTTAAGGGTTCCTACTCAGAAAGGAAAGAACCAAAACATCCTGTTCTCTGTAGACTTTCATTGGTGTTAGCCAGAAACTGGGTTAGGGATCCTTGCTCAGAAAGGAAGGAATCAGACTGCCTTGTTCTCTGTAGACCTCAACCTCACAAGTGTGCTAAAACAGAAATAAGGCTCAAGGATCCTGCTTAGAAAGAAAGGAACTAGGTGGCTTTGCTTTCTGTTAGATAGAGTTAATTGTTTTCTGCATTATTGTTTTCATGAAAAGAGTGTTAATGCTGAAGTCTCTGTTTGAGAGTAAGGGTCCTGTTCTCTGATTGCAGAATAATTGTTCTTTCCCATTGCAAGTATTATTTTAATGTAATCCAGGATTCTTAGATTGATCTTTAAAGAATTGCAATAGGGAAGTTACTTTCCTGTGATTTAGTTCAAAGCTTCAGTTCATTCAAGCAAGTATAATTAGTATGAGTTTCTTTACTACAACACTAAGTTGCTTTTGGAATTGAGAATATATTGTGCGTGGTTATCTTTGAAATAAAAGACTTCTCTGGGTTGATAATTTATGTTTCACTTGGTTGTTTAAAATTAATTAAGCAATTATAGTGACCAACAACGTCCTAGGTCTCCAACCCTGTCCCTATTAACAAAAAACAGGGCAACATCCGTGTCTATATAGAATTTCATGATCTCAATCATGCCTGTCCCAAAGACAACTTTCCAATGCCCTTCATTGACCAAATTATCGATGATTGTGTGGGTCATGAGGCTTTGTCCTTCATGGACGGTTTCTCTGGATACAACCAAATTCAAATTCACCCCACCGATTAGTACAAAACCGCATTCACTACCCCCTGGGGAACCTTTGCGTATCGTGTCATGCCTTTTGGCCTCAAGAATGCCGGTGCCACTTTCAAATGGGCCATGACATACATCTTTCATGATCTGGCTCATATCATCCTTGCATACTTGGATGACCTCACAGCTCGATCTAAGAAACACACTCAACATCTTGATGATTTACGAATCATCCTCTAAAGATGTCATCAGTACAACATCCGCTTGAACACCCTCAAGTGCATGTTCTGCGTCACTGTTGGGCACCTCCTTGGGTTCATCATTTCCCAGCATGTCATTACCATGGACCCCCTCAATGTCCAAGCCATCACAAAAATTCCACCTCCTCAGAATTTACGCCAACTGCAAAGCCTACAAGGCAAAACTAACTTTTTACGGTGCTTTGTCCTAGATTACGCTACTCATGCACATGGCTTCCTTCGCTTACTTCGCCACGACATCCCATTCCACTGGGATGAATATGCCCAAACCTCTTTTGATGATCTTAAAGAGGCCCTCTCCAATGCCCCGTTGATTAGTCCACCTGACTATAAACGTGACTATATCCTCTACATATCGGCCTCAACCATCTCAGTAGCAGGATTTCTTGTCCAAATAGGGGATGACGACCATGAGCATGTAATTTATTACATTAGTAAAAATCTTTCAGGGACACCCTTGAAATACAATCACGAAGAGAAACTAGCCCTTGTAGTTGTTCTCTTAGTCCAGAAGCTGTGCCATTACATTCTGCTTCGAACCACCTTTTCCTGATGGATCGTCATCCTTCAGGAGTACGACCTTGAATTTTCAACACCCAAGAGCAAGAAATCCCTTGTCCTCGCCGAACTCATCACAACATTTTCCTCCGATACTACCAGTACCCCTATCAGTACCAACTTCCCCGACGAACATATCTTTTACATCCCCTTAGATGATCCTTGGTACAACGATCTTCTTGTCTACCTCTGAACACAAAAATTTGGAAACCACCTCTCTAGAGACGATCATCAACGCATTTTTCACCAAGCCCCATGCTACCTACTTATTGGTGATGTATTGTATCGATGAGGGGTAAATAATGTACTCCGTCGATGCTTGACCATCGACGAGGCCGGTCGAGTCTTGAATGACTTCCATAGCGGTGCTTGCGAGGGCCACCTCTTAGGGATGTCTACCACTCAGAAAATCACTCGCACTGGTTACTTTTGGCCTACATTGTTTCATTATTTCATCCATGTTGTGAAGCGATGTAACAAATGTCAGCTTTATGCCAACAAAATATGAGCACCACCTGCTCTTCTACACCCAGTCATCACTGTCGTCCCTTTTTGCAAATGGGGCATAGACTTCATGACTTGCAACCCTCCATCCAACAATGGACACAAATACATCGTCATTGCAGTCGATTACTTCACCAAGTGAGATGAATCCATGCCTACCTTCAACAACACTGGTAACACTGTAGTGAATTTTTTCTTTAACCATGTCATTTCCTGCTTTGGAGTACCACTACGACTAGTCTCTGATCACAGGAAACATTTCAAGAATGAGATTTTTATCAAACTCTCATCCAGGTTAGGCTTGTCCCATGAGTTTTCCTCCTCATACTACCCTTAGTCAAATGGACAGGTTGAAGTAGTCAACAAGGTCCTCAAAACCATGTTGCAGCGCATGGTTAACGAACATAAGACCAATTGGCATCATATGTTATTTTCCTCGCGATGGGCTTATCACACGGCAGTGAAAACTACCACTGGTTTCACACCATTTCATCTAGTCCACGGGGTCGAGGCCACTCTTCCCATTGAGTGTGAAATTTCCACCTTACACACTGCTATTGAGATATTACCCGACACTTCTCCAATGGAGCAACGTTTGCTGAACTTAGAGTCCCTGGATGAAGATCGTCGATCTTCATTACAGAACAATGAGGCAGCCAAGAAACGGTCAAAGGCCACCTTTGATCATCATATCAACCTTCGCTCATTTAATGAAGGCAACCTCATCCTTGCTTATGATATCACTCACGATACCCTTGTCGATGGCAAGTTCAAGTCACTATGGCATGGACCTTACATCATCCAACATTGCCTCACTAAAGGCACATACATTATGGCCTCTCCCGAAGGCCACCCTCTCAAAGAACCTGTCAACGGGTTGTACTTAAAGAAATTTTATGCCTGAACATAGCCATACTACACTAGGATTTTTCTTTTTGTACGTTTTTTGTAGAGTTTGTAATCTTCTTGATTCCATACCTCACGTCTAATCTACCATTTGTGTTATTGACAGATGCCTCCTCCATCGGCCTACTACATCGGTTACGCCGACAGAGCTAGTTGTTGGAAACAGAATCTCGCTTCAGCCGCGTGGGCCCTCTATTCACCCTCACATGAGTTTCTCCACTCCAGTGGCATATGTTTGGGTTCAACAACCAATAACCAAGCCGAGTACATAGCCTTCATTAGCCTCCTCGCTCAGGCCAACCATCGCCATATTCATCACCTTAGCGTTTTACTAGATTCTCAACTGGTTGTCCTCCAACTCAACAATGTGTACCGTGTTCGTGATCCTTGCCTCTTACACAAATACCTACAAGTTATACTTTTATCTCGACATTTTGATTCCATCACATTTACACATATTCCAAGACAATTTAATCAGATAGCAGATAATATGGCTAACCTAGTGTTAGATTGGCATTTATCACATAAAAATACCAGTATGCATACATAAATAATTTATCACATAAAAATACCAGTATGCATACATAAATATACCAGTATGCATACATAAAAATACCATCTATCACAACATATATATTAGACATCATCAGAAAAAAACTAAAAAACATCAACACATGTTAACACCACAAAGATCCCAACATGTATATCCATCTATATATCTATATCGGTCAATGTATCATCAATGTTTACAAAATAAAAATAGTACATCAAGTACACTATCTGTAGGTAGGTGAACCACCTCACCCCTATAGATACATAAATGGTGCCACCTCACCATATAAAAAATGGGCTCACCAACCTATATAAATACAAAAAATACATAAAATATCAAGGCACTCATGGCGCCTCTAATGCTCCACCACCTGACCCTCTCTATGGACCCCACTAGCTAGGGGTCCCTCAAGTCCCAGATGAAGTCTCCCAATCATCGCCGCCCCTGCTACAACTTCTCTTCGAACCATGGTTCACCCGTGCACTGGGGGACCCACATCCACAAAACCCCCTATACGTTCCTCCGTACAGGTCCTGCCCAAAAAACATAAATCATAATTCTATGTAGGAGGATACGACAACTAACCTGAATCTCACTGGTCCTGAATCAGCCGCCTTGATCTCCTGAAATCTCCAAAACTCCTCTAAAAATGCTCGTCCACTCAATAATACAATAGGTACAAATGAGGTGGCATTATGGGCCCTACAACGATATATAGTCCATTTTTCCAAACTTCCAAACTCAATTCCGGGAGCTCCGGGCGTCCGTTTTCCGATCCGTCTTCAACCACGGGATCAAGACCTCATCACCTACACCATTACATTCCCTGGGCCACTTTCCATCCTTAACCCCTGGGGTCCATTTTTCTCATATTATGCTCAGGTATGCATGCTTACATTATTGAATAACTGCTATATGATCTTTCTCTTCAGATATTCTTCACGTCAGGTATTCATTTTTCATGTGTGCAGGTACTTGATCATCATAGCTCAGTAGTCTCCCTTCAGGTATATTATCGACAATGGCATGTAGTCATTCCTTCTGAATATCAAACTGCATCTCCCAATCACACCCTTCGATCTTTTCCTCTAGGATCCCTATATCCGACTCTGCAGTACTGTCACCTCCATTTCATTTCGGTACTATCATCTGGTAGCACTCTCCCCCACATGAGCCATCCCATTCATAGTCCCCCTTGGCACTTTGACACTCATGCCTTTTTCACCCTTTAGGGATGGGAGTCCTGATAGTCTTACGCATCGCTGAGAACCAACCACATACTCCTTCTCCTCATTTTTGCTAGCCTACCCAATGGACTCCTCGGTTACTTCATCATGGTTCTATTTTGACTGCACCTCCACAGTATCATTAACCATCCATTTCATCCACCGTCAGTTTGCCCATTTGCAGATTGTCCTCCATACATTTCCCTAATACAAAAACCCACCTATGGGTCCCTCACCCTCCACTTGTTTTCTGAGCAACTTGCGCCATCATCAGGCCAAGCCATATTACACTGGGGTACCCATTTCTGTATCTACACAGTCATCCCAAATTATTTTTATTCTTTTGGTAATTGTACAAACCCTTTTTCCTACATTTACATAGCTTTCTATTGTCGCCTTTAGCGACCTTCCTTTTTCCCAGCAAAGAAACCCTTGTCGCCCTTGGTTGGGGAATTTTTCACTTTCTGACATCAATGACATTATCCATAAACCCCAAGTATCCTACAACCCATACACCTTTTTGATCTCCGTGTTTACTCATTTTTTCATGCCTCTGGTACAATTTACCCTCGTTTAGTTGTCCCCTTGACGCTAGATTCAGTTTCATGGTTGCTGCCACTTTACATACCTCCCCAACCAAAGGCAGTCTTGAGTCTCACTACTCATGGACTTCATCCATGTTACTCATCAGTTCCTGATTTTGTCCCAATGGATTTCATGAATCCCTTCGCTTCTCGACGTTGTGTCTCCCTTTCTGTCGACATCAATACAGTTTCCAGCAGGGCGGCAATATCTTGACTCTCATTACCTGTACAATGATGAGTCTCGGATGACACAAAGAGAACCATCATTGCTCACAGATGTTGTTGACCCATGCCACATTCGACTTCAACACATTCTCATGTTTCGGTGGGTCTTACTTTGCGACTAGTGCAGTTTTTTTTATATTTTCCGAAGACCTCTGAACATTGTTAGGCTATCAATGCCTGCAAATCCTCGACACTTCCTCTAAGTGTCATTTCTTTTTTTTCCAGAGTTTATTCATCATCAGGATTGTCCTCTGCTATTATCAACACACCCCTAAGGGAGATGCAGTCATCTATGCCAACACACAGCTTCAGTTACTGTATTACACATTTTTGAGTTACATAACATGAGCATGGGGCATGCCCGCCTCATTTGTACATAGTTTATTTTTACACGTTACGAAAGGTTGGGTCCTACAAGTTCCCTTCTCCCTCCAACGGGTCTCTTTTGATACTCTCATTACTACTCTTTCTTACAATGGTACTCTTAGTAGAAGAAACATTGATGATTTTTGGCTATACGTATGCTCCTAACCTCATCCATCAGGGGGCATCTGTTATCACTGAAATTTTGTCTGCAAATGGTTACAGGAATCCAACATATTCAATCAGCTATTAGTTCACCCATGCACCAAAAATTACCAAAAATGCATTTCCAAAAGGTCCAAAGCTATACAACCAGTCATAAAATCATCATGCGCTAAGGATATATAGGAAGCACGCACACGTGCACTAGTCTAAAACGCCGAAAATGCAGGCATGCGCCCGAGGCGCGACTGTGGATGCTAAAAGTCGCGTACACCTCAGAACGATGCATTTATGATATTGGTCGGCCTCCTAACCACTTCTGGTTCATCTTCCAAGTTGATTTGACATCCAAATCTCGGATGAATCTGGCTAAGTGGCTAGTCAAAGACCTAAGGGTGCCCTAAATGGCCCCTTGTTCACACTAAAGGCTGGTTGAATAATGCCTCAAAGCTATGCTATAAAAAGAGGCCATGGGTGCACTACATTTTCAAGGAATTCATTTGTATTGTTATGCTGCCTATACTCTCTTGTAGGATCCTCTTTCCTTGTCAAGAGCATACAAGATCATTTCATTTGAGCTATTCACATCACCTCTTGAGTGAATGAGCTTGGGATTCTTTCACCATTTCTTTCAAGTTTGCTAGTTGTAAGAAGAGCTCAATCTTGGGGGTTCAAGAGCCCTCCCTTAGAGGAAGAAGGGGACCCAAAGTCTCCCTTTCTCTTTGGTGTTTTCTTTCCACTAATACAATTCTTTCCATTGGTGGCATGAGTCTTGTTTATTTCTTGTTCTAATGTCCTTATGCACTTTAGTTTAATTTATTTTATTGTTCTTAGCTTAGTCTTTTGTTTATATCATATGCTTGATGTTTCTAACTCTTGCATTCACTGTTGTCTTGCCTAGCTAACCCAACTGGGCTTGTAAGCACCTCTGTTTTGCTCATTTAGGTGAAAAAAGAGGCGCAAAAACCATATCTAGAATAAATGAGATGAAGTCGATGGAAAGAGACCCACTGAAAGGAGAGCATTAGGGCATCTCTTATCAGTCAACACAAGGAACAAAGCATGAGATTCATAATTTGGTGGAGATTGGACAAATAACATGTTCATGAACCAATGACCCTGTGCGTCTTTCAGGTGTGCCAAATGCAAGTGGTACATGAAAAAGACCCTCTGAATAGCATCCAATGATGAAAAATACTGACAAAGGCGAGGAAACCATCAATAAGGCTAATGGCATCCAAGACACTGCATGAATCCCAAAGTTTGAATAGATGTCTTACCATTGAACACAAGGGAAAGCACCCAGTCCACGACCAAAGATGAAATGTCGACTGTTGGGTTCAAGGTGACCTACCAATGATGAAAGTAGGGTCAGGGTGCATGATAAGACCATAGTATCATGTGATTCTGAGACAAATTGAGGGTATGGCCAACATGCAAAGTCAAGAGTTCTGAGGAATGGACGACACAAGTTTATAGACTTCCTTTGAACAAGAGCATGGGACATATGGTAGACTCCGACAACATAGATTCAATGATATAAATATCAGATGCAGGAGGCATCAATAATGTCCTCTATAGGGACTGGAAGAGTAACCAATTGGTAGAGAAAACTCTATAACGAGATGAGATTCCTAAGGCCATGCTAAACCCAAAATTATGATGACACAAGGACTCAATAACTTTGTGCTATGTTCAAAGGCGACACGACTGCTACCAAATATAATATAGTACTCCCTTCCCACCCGTCTTTTTTTGTTTTTTCATAAAAAATGAATGCTATGATACAAAGGAGGAGATGAGTGTCGCAAGTAAGCAAAACTAGTTCCAACAGTGGAGAATACCTATGCTCAATGCAAGGAAATTCATGCGGGGGATGGACACTCTGGGTGATGTTCTCTCCAGGGTATAGGGTGTCAAATTGTGAGGGATATAAAAAAGGCTCTGCTTGGTTGAGGATGCAAAAACGGATTAGGCAATGGTTTATAATGCAAAGCGATAACCGAATAAAGGCTTAATACTGCAAGTGAGGGCATGAGATGCAATCACAACTTAACGCCAAAAAATGTCCTTTTTTTATGTCTTTTAGTCTACTTGGTGTGAAAAAAGGGATAAACCTGTGCCAAATAGATGTCTTTTCAAATCCAATTTACGAGTGTGAAAAATACAAGTTCACTCAGCAATATTTTCTATTTTTGGTAATGAGTCAGAAAAGGGATTAACTAAGACTCATGACCTTTCAAATCCAATTTAACGAGTGTGAAAAGGATGAATCACTCGACAATCTTTTCAATTTTTAGACAATTTGGAAAAGAGCTTAACTAAGACTTGTTTTTGGGAGTCCACGAGGAATAAGGCCGCATGTGTATGAGTGAGAAATGAGGCTCATCATAAAGTCATGTATCAAGTTATAATGGACTCTCGGTCCTAAGGAAAAAACTTGGCATGGGCACCAAATGACAAAGATGATCTAACTAGGGCGCCCATGTTTGGTAAGTGTTAGCCCTTGACAAAGTTTTGAGGGATCTGGTCAAGTTTGACCTATTTTGGGACTTCAACAACCTGTCGAAGGAGGAGCGTAAGATGAAGCGGAGATCACAGGATCTCGTCCCCTTTTTGGGTCCTTTTTGGGTTATGGGATTATGTAACGAGAATGGGATGTCGGCCCATGGGTTTACCCATGTTTAGGCCTATTTTGTAATGTATAAATAGATGTCTAGGCTATGTAGGAGAAAAGAGGAGATTGATATATCTGTGTGATATTGGGCTAAGTGCTAGATTTATGAGATCAAAGGATTGTAAGTGCTTTATGCATTCTATATGAGGCTTGCAGAGCTAAGTGCGAGTGACTATAGAAGGCTTAGTGATGTAACCTAGATTGGGGAAGGAGAATATGGCGAGGTGCATGCAGATCTCCTGGCCTAAGAAGAGTAGGATTTTGGTGGCTCTGTGCTTGTAACTGATTGACTGAAGACAAGAAATAAGAAGAGTTGGTGGACGTAGCCCCAGGGGGGGGGTGAACGACGTAAACACTATGTTGTTATGATTTGTGCTTTGTCTTGATGTGTTTATGTCTTCTCTTGTTAAGTGCTTTGATAGATATAGATAAATCTGTTTATGCTTTGTGCTAATGGTGTGTAAGAATGTTAGATCTGACCTATATGAATGTGCTCAGTGCTTGATCTTCTATATATAACCTACATGTTTATGATAAATTGATTAAATATATCATATATGAGTGAATGATGCGATGGTCGGTTCTATCTATGCAGTAGAATAGTGGTTGAATATTGATGAACTATCAACACTAAGTGCTCTGTTAAGTATTAAAATCACAGATTAGTGTCCCAACTAAGGTTGCAGACATCTAAGTCCTGCAACCACCCCTGCCTCTACCTTAGGTGAGACTTCATCTGCTTCACAGGTGTTACCGAAAGGGCCAGTAGTTAGGGTTTTTTTGGTGTGTTATTGTAGCTCTGAACCCTGGGTCTGCCTGTGTGCCAACAAATGGTTCCGTTGCCAGGACCTGAAACTGTGATTGTTGGGAACTTAGAAAGAAGAAGCTTTGTGAAAAGATTTGATCTGAAGTTTTTGAAAGCTCCGTGAATAGATATGTTTCCCTAGTGTGCAACATTCTACTTGACTTGTGAAGCTCTATGCCAAGAAAAGATGTCAGATCTGAAGAAAAGAGGTAAGATCTGCAAGCTCTGTGATTTGATAAAGGTAAGAATAGTGAAAAGTTCTAGATCTGGAAGCTTTGTGCTCTAAAAAAGTAAGATAAGTGGAAATTTTTGTTTCTAAAGTATGAATCTAGGTATGTTTGATAGATTTTGTCCTAGCTTGGAAACTAGGGCACTAATAGATTAAATAAGGTTTGATATGAGTATATCTGATAAGAATAGTGAAAGATATGTTATACCTATGCATAGAAAGAATGTTTGGATTAACAAATGGATGCCGGATCCTAGAAAGAATTTTATGTAGGTTAGCTCCTAAGATCCTAGCGCTCAGTATAGGAAAGGTTGGGGATCACTTAAACGAAATAGATGATTAACCCTTTGTTACAGTTGTAGAAGATCGGGACATCTTGCTAAGGAATGCCCTGCGAAAAGACCTAGTTGTCTTTGTTGCAAAGATATGGACCATGAAGTGTTGGATTGCCCTAGAATGATTGCTAAGTTGGAAGGAATGAATCTGAATCAAGAAAACATTAAGGAAGATCCAAAAATAGCAGAACCCCAGAAAGAATCAGAGAAAGTATTGCTACAGATGAAAGAAACACTGAATGACCAACGACATGTCAGATTATCAGAGATATTCAAAGAAAAAGAAGGCATTGAAGCAAGAATAGGAGGCTTCGACATTGAATGTGTTCTAGATGAGGAAACACAGGTGAATATCATGACAGAAAGAACTTGGGAACTTTTAGGGAAGCCTGCTATGACTCCTTGTTATCCACAAATTTGGTCATTGTGATGGTGTCATGATGATGGAAAATCAAGCTCTTTACCAAGAATACTTTCCTGAGAAAAGTTACAATTGTCTTCTTCCAGAATTCACACTTTGAAACATGTTCGCAGGCTACTTATATATTCACCTGCGGGAATGCCTATTTCCCGTAGGCTACCTTAAGCTGGGGTGCAAACTTTTCGCATTGTACTCATGGTTAGGGTGCGAACATGCTCTTAAAAGGGAAAAAGATAAAGATATCGAACCTTCTAGAAGGGAATCTTCTAGAAGGGTCAGTTGGCTTTCGAGTGGTTATTCAAGTACTGTCATTCCAGATATCTTGGGATCATTCCCTATCCAAGTAACTAATCTATCTCTTCCTATATATTGAGGATATTTCTCATGGAAAGGGTTAAGTTCAGTTAGCAGTAAGTTAGCAAGAGTTTTATTAGAGAATTAGTGCAAGACAGTATGAAGGATTGATGCTACAGCAGCAAGAGACAACAGCAAGGTCAACACATGTGGTAGATTTTCTTCATACATGAGCAAGTGTGTGTGTCAGAGCTAGAAGCCATCAAAAGGAGACCTATGACATCAAGGCTCAAGTTGTAAGTTTCACTTTCAATTAATGCAATACAGTAATATGTCCCTTTCCCATAAAGATGATGTCATTTTATTACATAATTCCTTGATCATATGTATAGACTAGTCATTGAATATCTTAACTTGTCTTTACTTCGATTGGTTCATTTTGTTGTGATCTCGATGGGACGAGAGCATCGGATCAAAGCTTGGAAAAACAGATACTTAAGGAAAGCGTTCATAAGGTATGTCCATATTCCTTACCTCTTAGTTCATTCAATAGGCTAGATCTAGGGAAAGTGTATTATTCTGTCCTGTTTTGTTCTAGATACCAGGTGGATCTAGGGAGATCGGTTTGTGTCCGCACTTATGGATTTATCCAATAACACTCCTTCATTGGGAGGAATAGGTTTATTCAGAGGAAAACTGGTAAAACTATGTGGGAGGCTTGCTCAGATACCTATGAATGTCAATGGAAGTTCAACAGAAGAATATTTTGAGATTATTAAATTTATTGAGGACAATACCCCATTTACCATGTTACTAGGAAAACCTTGGATTGACAGAGATAAAGCCAGACGAAAGGAAGAGGAAGAAGTTTTGGAGCAAAAGAAACAAGAGTTAAAATATTTCATGACTAGAAGGATCACACACTTGATTGAAGAACAGGAGAACAGATCGAAGCTATTTAACACCAGAAACCTAGATGTCAAAGATACAAGAACATTAGAGAACCCATAGAAGATGGAAGTACCTACCTGAAATAAAGAAAAAGTATTACCCTTGAATCTTAGGAAATAATCTCAACAACACGAAGTAACTATGTCAAAAGAAGATAAGAATCAGAATGGGAAAAGGAATAATGAGATGAATCTCACTGGAAAGAACTCTAGGAAACTAAGTAAGAAGAGAGCTAAGTTGCAGAAAGAGCCAGAAGGAACTTCACAGAAGGAAAATTTTCAAAATTGGAGATTCGTCAGGATATCATAACAATGACACATGGCGAAGCAATATAGCCGTTGGGAACGATATATCCATTTGACTGACACTCTGAACGGGTAGAAAGGAATTTGTAGCTTTCCATCAAACTATTGGGACCACACCATAACAGACATAACAGAGTTAATGAAGGCTTCATACCCATTGCAAGAGACCCATTACTGAGTTACCTATTTATCCCATTGCACCATGCACCGAGAACACTTTTGCTAACCAAGAGTTTGAGCCTGCAGACTAAGTGAATTTTTCACAGTGATCATCACACTCTTGCCATCTTTTTCATTACAGTGTCTAAGTTAATCTTGAACCCAATGGAATTAATACCGAGCACATATGTCTTATGAGCTCACCGCAGTTGAAGAATCTGTGACAGAAGTACTCCTCGACCTGATGACTGAAAGAGTCATGTCGAAGAGAGGATTATCTGTAGGGGTCCAAGCTTCATCCACTAGAATAGTACAAGCATCTTCGTCGACTGCTCGTGGAGCCGGACCATCCTGGCCATCAGATGAAAAGTGAACCAAGCATAGGGTTGGTCTAGTGAATGCCAAATTGATCCCGACTATATTACCCACCTATCTACCACCTATGAGTGATGCAATAAATCGAGACATCATGTCCATATACTTTGAGTACGCATTGGTCACTGCGTACCTCCTGAAGGGGATCCGCATAGTTCGAGCATGCCAAGATAAGATTGAAATGTTGAAGTTTAGCGACTTCGACCTCGGAGACCAAAAAGTATACAACATGCTCACCCCACATAAGTATCTGACCAGAACTAAGGGGAAGAATTCAAAGATAATCCCCCAAGCATGGACCCATAACCTCGCGCAGTCCACCCTACTGAACGTCATGAAGATCCCACACTTCAGAAGACACCAGGAATTCAATGCCTGTATCAAGTTGTTGCTCTCTTGTTACCATGGTGGTTATTTGTGGCGAAAACATTGTATCACAGTTGATTTGACGTTGATCAATCAGATCACAGGCTTCAGTATGCAAGGACCTGACCCACAAGAGTTTTACCCAGGAAAAACCATGGATCGTGCTCTAGCACAAAGGATCAATGAAACCTATGGTGATGTCGAGAAAGGGACATGAGGCTAAAAGAGAGCTTCTATCCAGAGTGGCGCAGTGCACCTCACCTATCATTTGATTGCAGGGAAGTTGGTACGAAAGAACCGACCTACCCAAGTCACCAGTTTTGTAGTCGACCTCGTAGGGAAGTGTGCGGAAGGACTTCAAATGAATTGGGAAAAGTACCTAGTGAACTAGTTATAACTTGACTACAGAGAAGCGCAAGATCAAGGTTACGAATTCCAATTTAGTTGGCTTTTTATCCTTATTGAATTCGTCACCTAGGAGATGCTGGAAGGTGCGACCTTCTCATACATTGATCCATTTGAACCAATGGCCATGAAGTTCAGTACAATATGGTATTCAAGTGACATGAATAAACAATGGTAGCCAAATGTCGTGTTCCATACATACTACAATCAACTGAAGATAGCCATACAATCCAAGCCTCGCATGACTCCGAACACTTTACTCCAATTCAGGCTTTTGATGAAGTTCAACGCTAATCGACATTTCATTTATATCACAGTGTGAGATGATGAACATAAGCAACATCTTCAATCCTACTATAAGCTAACGGAGGAGGAATTAGAGGATATTACTAAGGAATGGTCCACTGACCTCCTTTTTCCAGCAGACCCTGTAGAGATATCCAACATCGATAGCCCAGAAACTGCGTAGGAGACACCCGAACCCAGAAAGACAAAGAAGACTGAAGAAGTACAAGATTTAAGCAATGCATCAAGGAAGACTTCTTCCATATCGCCAGACAAAGGGGGTGATGGTGAAGAGATAGATGGCACAGAAGCTAAACGAAATAAAGGAGAAGTAACACCGCCAAAAGACAAGGAGGACCCCTTGAAGAAAAGGAAGGTTTCCCCCTCGAATCCTTCTTCCTGGAAGAAACTGAAACCCATCGTGAGCAAGATGCAGACTACACTCACTCCTCATGATTTTGATTTCATCATAACATCCCTGAAGGATGCTTTGTTGGAGATAGGAGAGAAGCAAGAAGCTCAGCAGGAGGAGATGTGCAATAGAATTGAGGTCGAGCTCCAAAGGGTACAACAGGCTCTTCAGTCCAGAAGCACAGTCTCCATTGTGCCCCTTCCACCAAGAGAACTTGAGTTGGGAGATGAGCCATCCCAACTCCACCTCCTCATTGATATAGTCGAAGCTCTCCTTCGACGAGCACAAGAGGAAACAGAGAAAGCCACCCAGGATTTGATGCAAGTATAAGGAGTACCTGTAGAACAACGTCAAGCTGCAGAAAAGGAAAAGAGTGCTCTTCAAGTGAAGTTAGATGAAGAAAAATCATAGATGTAGCAAGGAAAGGAACAATTGCTAGCAAAGAAACTTGAAGTGAAGGAAGCGGTCAACAGAGCACTTCACTCTGTGACAGCTGTAGAAATCAAGGCAGAAGACTGAGTTACAAAGTAGGTAGAATAGCTCGCAGAATCCATCCAGTAGCTCCAGTAATGCATAGCATACTTAGAACTCCGCACAGTGTCCGAAACCCCACAATATGTAAGGGACCAAAGAGAAGCAATTGCTCACATTGCAGATGAGAGACTAAAGGCCCTTGCCATGGAGTGCAAGAAGCTAAGTAACTGTAATGCCCAAACATATGAGAAACTCACTGAGAACCTAGAGTTATAGGCACTGGAGTTGCAACTCCAGGAAGCGAAGTAGCATGCAGAGACACTACAGGCGCAGTTGAAAGACCTGTCAGTCGTAGAAAGAATGAAGCAATCTCAACAACAGTGCACTACCCAACAACAGATCCATACTATACAGAGTAGAGTTATGGAAGTAACTCAAAGGCTCCAACCTATGCAATATAAGGCTTACCAATTGTTCATAAAGGTTGAAAGCTGAGGAAAAGATCTAGAGCAGGTTATCACCACAGCAGAACAATGCCTTGAGGGACCTATCAACGACGTAGTCATATAGGAGTTTGTTGAACATGAGGTCATAGAACAACAACAATTCCAAGAAGCTTGAGCCAAGATCGAGGTTTTTGAAGCAGAACTACCTAGACCAGAGTGACTCGGGATGAGTCACAAGTGAGTGTTGGGGGCCTGCTGGCCCTTGAACAAGTTTTGAAGGATTTGGTTAAGTTTGATCTGTTTTGGGACATCGACAACCTGTCGAAGGAGGAGCGCAAGACGAAGCAGAGATCACAGGATCTTGGCCCCTTTTTGGGTTCTTTTTGGGTTATGGAATTATGTAATGGGAATGGGATGTCGGCCCATGGGTTTACCCATGTTTAGGCCTATTTTGTAATGTATAAATAGATGTCTAGGCTATGTAGGAGAAAAAAGGAGATTGATATATTTGTGTGATATTGGGCTAACTTCTAGATTTATGTGATCAAAGGATTGTAAGTGCTCTATGCATTCTATACGAGGCTTGCAGAGCTAAGTGTGAGTGACTGTAGAAGGCTTAGTGATGTAACCTAGCTCGGGGAAGGAGGATTTGGCGAGGTGCACGCAGATATCCTATCCTAAGCAGAGTAGGATTTTGGTGGCTCTATGCTTGTAACTGATTGACTGAAGACAATAAAGAAGAAGAGTTGGTGGATGTAGCCCCAAGGTGGGGGTGAACCACGTAAACACTGTGTTGTTCTGCTTTGTGCTTTGTCTTGATGTGTTTATGTCTTCTCTTGCTAAGTTCTTTGATAAAGATAGATAAATATGATTATGATTTGTGCTAATGGTGTGTAAGAATGTTATATCTGACCTATATGAATGTGCTTAGTGCTTGATCTACCATATCTAAGCTACCCGTTTATGATAAAGTGTTTAAATATATCAGATCCGAGTGAATGATGCGATGCTTGGTTCTATCTACGTAGTAGAATAGTGGTTGAATATTGATGAATTGTTGGCGCTAAGTGCTTTGTTAAGTATTACAATCACAAATCTGTGTTCCAGCTAAGGTTGCAAACATCTGAGTCCTGTAACCACCCCTGCCTCAACCTCGGGTGAGACTTCATATGCTTCGCAAGTGTTGTCGAAAGGGCCGATAGTTAGGGTTTTGATGTGTGTTTTTGTATCATCGAACCCTGGGTATGCCCCTGTGCCAACAATAAGTATCTACCATTTATTAGCAACACTACTTATAGCAGACAGAAGGTTATGTGTCGCAACAAATGGGTTCGTACCTAAGTCATAAAAAGAGGTGTTTATAGGATAATGAAAAAATGCACGATGGAGTGGATACCTATCCTATATGCTAGGTTATGAAAATACCTACCCAAGGTGACGAATGACCAATCATAACGTTGAAATCGACAAGAAATTTGGGTCAAAACTACAAAAACCAGCTCAAAACCACTCAAGTATTAGTCCATTAGGTGAAAAAATGTCATGAAACTATATAAAATGGGTAAAAATAGCTTATAAATAGTAATAAAATAAAAAATTACTATACCATTTTGATTTTGACCCAAATAGTGCAATTTGGACCAAAATACCTCCAAGATTCAAACGATGATTGCGGTAGCATCAAGCAACAAAATCACGAACCGTCTGGATCAGGTAACTCTAATTCTCATCCTATTCAAATTCAGTGGATTACATTTTTGAATTAGGTTCCAGTTTTTTAGTTATTGAGCGCGTAAAAAGTGGATTCCAGTGTACATGGGATGGATTTATTTAGGTCACATATATGAAGAGGTATATGCTACTATTTGAACCACATGGGGCATATATTGAGCCCTACACACAATTGTATGCAAAGGAAACTGTGTACAAGTGCGCAAATGACCAAACAAAAAGGGTTCTAACTCAAAATTTGATTTTTCTTTTGCAGGATGGTCCTTGAATGGAGAGAGAGAGAACATGAGGAGGTTGATGCCACTGTGGATCGAGATCCAGTGGCTCAAGCGGCTCTAAACATATGTGTCTTGTATAAGTTTTGGCCTCTCAAAGGAATGAGGGCCCAAGTGAGGTTGCTGGAGATGTTGGTGGGTTACTGGGATCCTGATAGCGAAAGATGTATCCTTGATAGACAACCATTGAGGATCGATGTAGAGGACATCTACTTCTTGACTGGTCTATCACGCTGAGGACAAGTTGTAAACCTTAAGTCACACGGATCAGGGAGTGGGATGAAGATCGAGGAGTATATCGATGCCCACTGTGTAGCGGGGACTCCCAAGGTGGGAAGTCAAATCCCTATCTGGGCAATAAATAACCTCAGCCTGAAGATCATTGTTCTCGTATTGAACAGGATCAGAGGTTTGGCTTCGTTGCACCAGGCATCGAGGCTGCTCATGTTTTATGTAGTAGAGTGTGCGAGACCCATTGTTTATAACTGGTGTACCTCACTATTGACCAATATGAAAGGTCAATTGACAGAGTGCAAACAAGGGGGTAAGAAAAACTTCAGGTTTGTGTCTATTATTTACAATTTATTTTTCAAGTGGGTTCCAAGCCTGAGACCTAGAGTGGAGATCCTTCCTAGAGGACCACAGAATCTAGCCATGGTGTGGTGGACCAATGTCATGAGACAACAGGGGGGAGGTAGGGTGCCAACACCCTACAACGATGATTTTTTCTTCTGGTGGTGGTGAAAAGTCATCTCTCTGGATGACTATCCTTATGCGGGGATCGAATTCAGAGGAGATCCAGATATTCCACTTCCACCAGGGACCACCTATGGTGACATAGGTAAAACGTTTTTGAATATTTCATTTTTTTTGTATTTTTTCATTATGAGACAAAAATATTTTTGGGTGGTGTTTAAGTATTAAATAGACACTTGTGTGACACAGAAGTGGGTCCGCAACGGTCGGAGGGTTACCTCAACATTGACGAAGGAACCAGGGTGATGAGGGGGTGGGAAGAGAAGCCGAGAGAGTCTTACAAAATGTGTAGGGAAACTTGTCTCATTTGACTTAGAGGATTCCAATGGTTCAGGTAGAGGATCTACATGAAGCCATGTAATGACAAGTGGTTGGTGTACCTAGAGCATGGGTACGACTCTTTCGACATCTCACAAACTCCATGGTTTTCTATCATAACACACATCCGACACCAAATGAATAGATGTCGTGGGATCTGTATACTGGCTATATATGTGTATTCAGGGTTTTAGCCCCAATTTGGAAATATAAACAACATATTTTCGAAATATATGAGAAAGGATATTTGACTTTACTTATATTTTACAATGTGTACATTGATTTGATGGTTTTATTTGCTTTATTAATGTGACAAATGCCAATCTAAAACATAATTAGCATAGGCATCAGATACATGATTAACACTCCTAGGAATGTGATAATATGTGATAAAATCAAACTGTCATTTTAAAATACATACCCGTAGGAATTGTCGGAGTAAAGTAGGATCACACACATGGTAACGACCGTTCAACTAACATACTACTAACAGGGAATCTAGGTGAACCTTAAAGAGTGAATACTATGTGAGATAGCATTGCGCAAAAGTTCTATGACGACGCTATATTCGACCACATTATTTGTGGATGGCCCTAGGCATACGCCTCCTGAAGACACCAGCAGACCCTCGAGTGAGTAAACCACCCAAGAGGTGAAAGCCAAGTTCCATGTATGACGACTGGCTCCGTCTGCGGATCCTAGGTAGACAAACGACTCCATTGACATCTGTCAATAGAGGGAAAATTCAATAAGCAAGCCAAAGACAAACAAAAAGGGAAAATATATGTATATACACTAAATTAAATTAGTATACAAAGAGTTCTTCTCAAGCCTAGGGCTCAAGCATAATATCTTTTCAAGTAGATCTCATTTCTGGGATCGACCAACACATTCCCTTCATAATATTCTAAATCATAGGCTCCTTTTTCTAGAACAAGTCACACGATATAAGGACCGTGTCACATGGGTTTAAACTTGCTTGCCACTAGTGGTTCTTTGGCTTGATCATATAAAAGGACCAAGTCACCCTCAGTGTAAAACCAAGGACAAACATACTTGTCGTACTGGACCTTGACACATTTTTTTTTCCTCAATAACCATAAAGGCATCCCGACGCTTCTCGTCAAGACTCTCTAGGTGCACAAGGCGTCACTCTAGATCTAAGGTGTCAGGTAGGAGCACGACTGCCAATTTAAGAGAAGGGATTTTGCATTCAATACGAAGAATCGACTCCACATCGTGCACTAACTGGAAAGGGGAAAATCCGCTGGTAGTCTTAACCATGGTTCGGTATGCCCAAAGCACGAGATATAACATGATGTGCCAATCAGACTTAATCTGACTGGAAGTTTTTTGCAAGATTGTCTTGAGAGACTTTTTGACGGCCTCTACTTGTCCATTTTCTTGGGGGTAATAAGGAGAGGAATGACCATGTCTAAAACCCAACTTAAATGCTAGTTCTACCATCATTTCATTCTAAAAGTGACTGCCATGATCAGTGACAATCTCACTCAGGATACCGAACTGGGCGATAATTTGATTGAATACGAAGAAGGAAACTTCATCCCACTTAGTAAAGTAGGCATTTCTTCAACCCACTTAGTAAAGTAGTCGACGACCACGATAATATGTTGATGCCTCCCAGCTGAGGTTGGGTTGCAATATATGAAGTATACCCCCCACTTGGTGAAGGGACCGACGATAATGACTGGGGGAAGAGGGGCTGGGTGCGAGCGCTTTTTTTGAGTGAACACATGGCAAGGGTGACACTTATTAAATACTTCCATACAGTCTTGAAAGATAGTAGGCCATAAATAACCAGTTCACAAGAGTTTTTGGGTTGTTGCAAGCCCCGATAGGTGACCAACACAAGCCCCTTTGTGGTAATCATTTAGGACTAACTCTGCATCTTCGTGAGTTAAACAACGACGTAATATTTCATATATTCCACAGCGATACAAAGTGTCATCGATGATGGTATACTTGTTAGCTTGGTATCTAATACGTCGTCGATCATCTCGCGAAAGATGCTGAGCGAACTTCAAGGTCTGAAGATAGAGAACAATGTCTCCATACCAGGGGTCAGACAATGAGACAAGGAAAATGTGTTCATCCACAAATGAATCAACATGGATAACATCCTCATCTAATCGTGGAAAATCAGATACTAATTCTGTGAAGACTAGTGATTTCTTGGACTTTTCCAAAGTGAAGTCGAGATCAAATTCTTGTAAAATGACAATCCATTTATTATATTCTCGTCCTATGATACGCCTGGTAAGGAAGTATTCGAAACATATTGACATCAACAACCACAGTAGTCTTGAAAAGCAATATATAGTGACATACACGTTGGACTATGTGAATGGTAGCCAAAGATATCTTTTCAACATGAGAGTAATTAAGCTTAGGGCCGACTAAGTTTCGACTAAGATAGTAGATGATGTGCTCATGGAGCTCATCATCCTCCTGAACTAGAACCATACCAATCATCTCTTCAGATGAGGCAATATAAAGCAAGTAATCCCTACTGTAATTAGGAGACTTCAGCAGAGGGGCTGATACCAAGTCTTTCTTCAAAGCATTGAAAGACTCCTGGGCTCACTCATCCCATATAAAAGGGGTGTCTTTCTTCAAGAGGTGCATGAAACCCTTAGTGATATTGGTATAATTCACTATGAATCGACGTAGAAAGTTATCTTTCCCTTGCAAACCTTGGAGTTTTCTAATCGTGTGTGGGTGAGGAAATTGAAGTATTGCCTCAACCTTAAGAGAATCTACCATGATCCCAGTCTCGGAAACTAAAAATCCCCAAAGGCAACCAGAATTAACGCAGAAGATGCATTTGTGAGGGTTCAATCGAATTTTATAGTAACGACATCTTTCAAAAACAAGACGAAGGTGTGTAACATGATCCACTCTCTTGTGAGAGTGAGCAACAACATCATCAAGGTAGGCTTCGACTATGTGCTTAAGATCGTGAAAAGAGAAAGTCATGGCATGTTCAAAGGTTGCTCTGGAATTTTTAAGGCCGAAAGGCATTTTTTGATATGAAAAAGTACCCCAAGGACAAATAAATGTCGTCTTGTGTTGGTCCTCAGGTTTGATTTGGATTTGGTTGTACCCTGAAAATCCATCCATAAAAGAAAATATCTCACTTCCCGCACATTCGTTGAGAATCTGATCGATGAAAGGTGTGGGGAAGTTATCTTTAGGACAAGCCTTGTTCAGGTCGCGAAATTCCATACATACATGGATGGTTCCTTGCTTTTTATTCATAGAAATGGGGTTGGATACCCATTCGGTCAAGGGAACCAGGTAGATGAAGCCAACATTAAGTAGCTTCTCCACTTCTGCCTTAATAGCAGGGGCCTTCCTAGGATTTACAACTCTAAGACATTGTCGAACATGTTTAGCATCCGGATAAGTTATAATATCATGTTCGACAATACGTGGGTCGATCCTTGGAATCTCTTCATATGACCAAGCAAATACATCTTGAAATTCTTTGAAGAGTTCAGTGTAGATCAAAATTTCTTCTGGCGAACAATCCGCACCTATATTTACATTTTCATCCTTGCCAAGGGTATGAGATATATCAATCAAGACGGTAGGAGAAATACTCGCCATGTTTCCTTTAGCATAAATTCCATGCGTATCAAGTGGAAATAGTGTGACCGACTATCTTACTCAAAGTAGACCGAAAATCATCTTTCTCGATTCTTTCAAGACTTGGGAGAAAATAAGATCGATGATGCATATCATCCCAAGGTCTATCGGAACCATTCATGGCTTCGAGGATGGATTCATTCGAAGGCAAAGTCTCATCTAGGAAATCATGCGAACAAGACAATGAGGTGACCCATACAGGCCTAAGAACAGGATCCTCATCATCTGTTGGCGAGGTAATAGGATCGAGATCAGGGGAAGAGTCAAGAAAAAATTGATACAAAATCTCTACTGCCAATAGTGGCATGGCCATGACAGCATGTGACTGAACTTTACACGATGAATTCAGGGAAGGTAGGGTCCATGGATCACAAAAATAGGAAGTGCGGAAAGGAATGGACCTCCCTATCGAGGTAGGCCTACTAGACATGGCATAAACGTGGTGAATCAGTGTTGAGAAGTCGAAAGTACCCATAAGGGAAGAATACATTCCAACACCAATATTCTCATTTGCCGGTTGAGAATTTTCGATCATAGGGATCGATGGTTAGACAGATGCATTAGGACTAGATTACGCAAAGGATAATTGGTTGATGGTCACGATCTTCCCATGATGAGGAAAAAAAAGCGTACGAAAGATGGGCGATACAACAACAACCATAGAATAGGTCCAATTGAGACCTAGTAACAGGTTATAATCAAGAGGCAGATCAACTACCTCTACCTCCACCTCTACCGTCTTCCCACCTAGTTGGACCGGAAAGGCAAGGATAATACCATGAGGGCAGAAGGAATGACCATCAAATCCAGTCAACATGTTTGATGAATTGGAAAGGGTTGGAGAATCGAGAGCTTTCCAACTGACAAGGGACATCACACAGGTGGCATCACCTTAATAAAAAACTGCACGTTTAATGGTATACTTGGAATACTCAACGTGGATTTGGAAAGCCACATTGTAAGGTAAGAGAGGCTTCACATCCGTGACATCAAACTTGATAAATTTCGATCCACTGGGGTCTAGAGCTCCTAAAGTAGAGAGTAAGGCATTCCTATGTAAAGGACATGTCTAGAGTACCTCCAAAGCCGACATCACACAAGGGGTTTGGTTCAGGTCCTCAACAATAGAGTAGTTCTAGGTGGCTCTAGCGTTAGGATTATAGGTAGATCACTTAAGTACTCCTTTAGAAGTACGAGGCGATGGCTCTGGTTTCTCAATTTGTAAGTTCATCTCTGAAGGAGGAGGGGGAGCTTCTAGACCGGAGTTAGCTTGCAAAGATCTATAATCTCGAGATCAAGTGGCTACATTGATTTTCGCATTGACCATATTGATACATACGCGGTCTCCATCTTGCGATGGTGGGTTTTGACTCCCACCGACCGCATTTCCGGTGTTCAAAGAGCTCAAGGATAAGTGTTGGTTATGTGGGAATGGATTCGTCAGCACAAAGGGCAGTAGATTGAAAATGCGTAAGGTGGTCATCGGTACAAAGTTTACAAGGAAAATTCACCTTATGTTTCTCTTTCTTTCCCTCTCCAGCGTTATCATTCTACTTCCCATTATTATCTTTGTCCTTGGGTTTATTACCATTTTTCCCATCGTTACGATTGTTTAAAACTTTCCTTTTATTCCCATCTGGTCTCTGGTCACCATTTGGGTTTTTTGACGATTGCACAGAATGTACATCTGCTGATGGAGTGGGTTTGGAAGGCACAGATGAAGCTACTCCTCTAGGAGACTGGTTTAGAGACAAAGTCTTCAAGTGGCTTCTCGCCGAGTCTGCAGACTTTACATTGGCCAAACCTACAATGCCATCGGCATGAGGTCCGACCTTTTGTCTAAGGTCGTAACTTGACCGTGGTGCTTCTGGAAGAAGGTGATATAACATCCCAGATTGAGCATATATCAAATCCAACTGCTAGGCTCTAAAAATAGCTTCTTCTTTAGTGGTGACCCTGAAAGTAGAAATGTCCTTCGAGATAGGAGGGTGAAAATACTTTAGGAACCATTCTAAGAGAAAGGCTGGGGGTATAGGAGTCTTAATCAACCGCCTCCATCTACGCCACTCCTGGATATGATCCGAGATATGAGTGGCGGTGTCCTGGTGTAAAGTCGACAAAATTTTGAGTCCAACATCATAACGAATGGGCAATTGAAAGTGGTTAAGAAATACCATCACCAACTAATTAAATGACCCATATGACCCCCAAGGTAGCTCAATATACCACTGCGCAACAACTTCAATGAGAGTGTGTTGAAATAGTCGTAATCTAATCGAATCGTTGTTAAGGGAATTTAATGAGCACCAAAGGTGAAAGGTAGTGATGTGATCACCAGGGTCCTCTCCATTCTTTCCATCAAACTTTGGGATGTCCTAGTGAATTTTGGTGGGGAAGGGGGTCCATGTTGGATCATGACTCACAGGGTCATTCATTAGCTTAGAAAAATATGGCAGATGGAGTGTGGCTAGAAAAGGGAGACAAAGTTGCGACATATGGCCCCAACCTCCCGTGAAAGATTGTGCGTGCAGAATTTCATCCCATCCAAGATTCTGGTAAGAACCATAGCCCTATCTAGGATTATAAGGCCCTCCTCCAGGCTGATTTGTATAAGGTGGGTTGGGCATCATTCCAGAAGGAATGTTCTGTTGAGGATTATAAAAATTTCCCCTGGTCGAGTAAGATCTAGGTTGGGGGTTATGAAATTTTCCCCCAACTAGATTGGATATGGGTTGGGGGTTTCCCAAAGGGTAATACTGACCTCCTCTAGGTGGGAACCTAGAGGATTGAAGTGGATTTTTCATGCCAAAAGTATTGGTCAGAATCAACACCAAGGAGGTAGGGATATAGGGAGAAACTTGTCCTCCATCTTGGTTGTTCCATCCAACCGTAAAAGGATTAGACTAGAGGCTAATAGCAGGGACACTTCCTACATTAGGATTCGTTTGAGGGATATGAGAACCACCAAATGAAAATGGAGTGTAAGAAGGTGTAGTTCCCCCAAGTCCAATGCTAGTGTTAGGGCTAGTAGCTGGGATGGCAGTCGAAAACTACGAAGTGAAGTTAGGCATACCATAAGAAAATGGACTAGAAGCCATAGGGATGGACTGAACATTGTAACCCGGTGAATGACCAAGACCTGCAAAAGGGTTCGAGGAAAGAGAGGAAGCATTAACTACAGGCCAAGCCATGGTACTGGTATATGCCTCCGGCATTGCAACTGTAGTGGTTTCAGAAGTCGAAGGGGTGTCATTAACTATAGTGGGCATGGGAGTCGAAGAACTCCCAGTGTTCTGAAGACTAGATTCAATACTCATCCTTGTGGAACCACAAGTTTGAAAGGTGGATGTGTGTGTACCACGCCTAATAACTCTATGACTTTTAGAAGGAAAGAACTCGAAATTTGGTGGTAACTGTAACAACCGACGGGACCGGCGGGGGAGTTGGTCTGACTCCATGATGACTTATGACTCTACAGAATAAAAAATATCCTAAGGCCAAATTGTAGTCAAAGAGCATACCAAAAGTTCAAACAACCAATATGCATGCAAACGGGCTAAAGTGGCTGAGTGGCCTCCCTCGCTAAAGAAGGTATGTCTCATCCAAGAGGGACCTAAGACTCCCTGCTAAAGTTTGGAGGTAAAAAAATTAGTTATAGGGGCCCTCGTGGGATTAACAACTAGTCGGTCAGATCCCCCCAGAGAGGTAATACTCCATAAAGGCTGTGTGTTGTCTGACCACTATCTGACCTAGGATACAAGCAGAATAACCCCTACAAGTAACCTATGAGATACCTAAGTCAAGAAACTAATAAACCACTATATAAATGATGCACAAGCGAGCAGTCGTAAGTTTGGATTACCGTATGGGAAGGGTAGCAAATCTTGAAACTTTCAAAGCACCACCTCTCACAAAGGTATGGGTACTAGCAAGATCCCCAAATACAAATAAATCGACAGAAATATCTTTGACACTAGGTAAGTATCTGGGGGTTATCCATTCAACTAACTTCATGCAACCTCGTGATTAACTCCGGTGTGAGTGGAGCCTCCTGATCTTACCAATTATAAAATGGACTTCTCAACTCCTTGTATCAGACACATATGTTGATTTAATTGCCTTGGATAAGTTTACTCACAAAATCCTATTCCAAGGCACTAAATCCTAGACTAGTTGGTGCACCCTAAAAAGTAAAATCGTGACTAATCAATTTTATTTTAAAGCGTAAATTTTATTGGTCGTGGTTACTCAAAAGGGTATGGAAGTGAAACTCATGATGTTACGAATCTGCAAGAGAAAAAATATAAATATAATGCAAAGTCTAATTTTAACTTTTCAATGAATGATATGCATATTAAAACAGTGCAACTTTCAATTTCAACTCTGCAATTCAGAAGTAAAAAGAAATATTTCACTAAATGCACTAAGCTAATGATAAAGATTCAGAAGACAAAAATGCCAAGTAATGTAAAATGCCTATTTTTTTTTCAATATACTAAAAAGAAAATGCATGGAATGATAAGCAACCTGATATATAAATTCTACTGTATATAAACGAAATAACTCAAGTAGCCAAGCAAACAATCCAAAGTTCAAAGACAAATTAAAAATGAAAAACAATGAGAAAGACTCCACCCAAAAATTCAACCCCAAATAGGTTTCCTGTCATCCCAAAGAAGCTTAACAGGCACTACAGAGACCTAAGAAGGGTCAACAATTATAAAATCCCACCCAACAATCACAAAACCAAGAAAACAAGGAAAAGTGGTATACGCGACTGTTCAGGCAAACAATGCATATATAGGCAGCCTGCAATGAGACAACACGCGTGTGTATGCGATTGTCAAGGCAAAAGGCGTGTACAGGATTTAAAACAAGGCCAGGCAAGGGAAAAAGGTTGAAGACTCAGACCCAGACTGAACAGAATCTGTCAAGCAGTGATACGACAAGAAACACAAAGGAAAAAGAGAAATGCAAGGAGAAAAATTACTTCAACCCTTAGAAAGAATATCTCTCCCTAGTGGAGTTGCCAATTCTGTTATGAGGGAAAAACTCTCTATGGATGGGGTGAACCAAAACAGACAGGTATGACTGTAGAAATCTACTCAATTCCAACATATGCTATATAAACCAATGTGCAAGTGAGATAAGAAAAAAACCTACCTTGTTCCAACGTTTGAAGATGTCCACCATTGAGCCCTTCGACTCAAAGCTTTATATCTGCGACAAGTTCTCAACAAACAAGCAGAGAAAGCATATGGTGATAATATAAAATTTTAGCACATTAGATAGCATAATCGATTAATAAACATTACAAACATGCCCATGGATAATAATCATATATTTTCATGATACCAATAGGACGGGAAAGGAGTATTTATATTAATGAATGATTAACAAAAGTGATAATATTACAAACTTCTGTGTCGACACGGTTAGAAACCAAGAAACCAGGTTCCTTCCAACTGAGTCTCCACCACTTCAATCCTCCACCAAAGGAAAACTCATAGAAGGGAGACAATGAGGTTCTCTCAACAATAGGGAAAGAGATTGGGGGCTGAACACTATGTTCAGACTTGAGGAACAAAGGGATGCAGACTCAATATGAAGTAATTTCTCCATAGTAACTTTTCGCTTAAAGTTGAATGCTTTCTCCTCTTTTCCATAGCTCAAAATTGTGCTCTTATAGCCTTCAAAATGAAACTGAAGGGACGAGTCAGAATGTTTCCAGTATATGGAAGGCCAAGGATCAGAGATCTCCTGTCGTGACATGGAAACCTGACTTCACTTTTGTATTTTCTGGCACAAATCCTGATGTACGCGGGTTGTAGTGGAGCAGCCTGTGCATACGCATGCTGTATAGTAGATAGGGCGCACATATGTGGAAAAATATGTATTTTTATCTCTGGATTCATCAAAAAAGGGATGAAGAGTCTGCATAGTGAAATGGAAAAAGGCCCTCTGTGCAGTATAGCAATGGTGAGACAAATCTTGCTATAATAGGCAACAACTAAGAAACCGAATTGCATATTTGAGGGACACGAAGGAAATCGTATATTTGTATGTGTAACAAAAACAATAGTTCCAGGTGAAGAGTCATTGATCGATTACAACTTAAATCGAATATATGGAGGGGGTGCGGCTATGGGGGTAAATATCTTACATACCATTCAACTCAACCTTTTCTCAATCATTGTTATAATTTATCGCTACAATATTTCAATTTTTTACTGCATATATTTCATTTTTCATTATTTATTTTATGATATTACTACAATATTTCATTTTTTTAATGTTACAATTACTTTCATAACTCTTGTTGATTAATTTATTGTGTCAACATCTATCCAGGGTGACCATGAGATATCACATGCTACATCTGTGCAGGGTGACCGTGGAAAGGCACCCACTGTACCTCAGCAGGTAAATGTTAAATACTGTAACAAATTATGACTACAACAACTAAATTTCTGAAATTTCATTATTTTTTTTTTATATTACTCCAATATTTCATTTTTTAAATGTTACAGGTGAATTTCATAACTTTTGTTGATTGGTTTATTGTGTCAACTTCTGTCCAGGGTGACCGTGGCCGAAAATCACCCGCTACATCTGTCCAAGGTGACCATGGAAAGACACCCATTGTGCCTCAGCAGGTAAATGTTAAATACAATAATAGCTTATGACTACAATAACTAAATTTATCAAATGTTAAAGTTCATCTCATTAATTTTATTCATCAATGTATTGTGGCATGGTCAATGCGGGAAGGCTCCCACTGAGGATATTGATGAGGACAAAATATTTTATTCCACTGACCCAATAACAACTGTAACGAAGGCCTTGAATAAGGATAACATAGAATATTTAGGTTTTCTTAGAAAAAGACCCATGACACAGGAGGACAAGGAAAGAATTGTAGAGCTACAAAATATAATAAATAATTTTGGGGTAAGTGGAATCTTCACATATTTTTATCAGCTATGACAATTTCATATCCGTTTTTTTGTTTTATATTTTCTATATGATATATTAAAGTAAAGTTTTCCTTCTGTAGGATTTTTTAAACCTCGTGCACCAGGAACCTGTCAATCCTGCAACTGCTATAGGTAGCAGTGATGGTCCAATGCAACAAAAATGTTGACATAGAAAAGTACAAGTCAGGATTTTTGCACCTCCTAAGGTTTCCCTCGAATCCATTGATGAGAGCAATGATTTTAACCAGCATGACACGCCGGAGCATGATCAGCCGGAGCCTGGGACTCCACATGACTTTAGAGAGGAACATAATGTAGATTTTGAGGAAACTATTCTGCATGGAGCAGAATGAATTAAAAGCACCAGATCACTAGATGTCACCTTTCTGGCGGATGACGCATGTGTTCCGATCAAGATTCAAAAGATTGCAGGTAATTGTTAATTAATTGATTCATTTTTATCATGAAATTGAAATGGACATTTGTTGAGATTATTATAAATGAATGGATAACATGTTTCTACAGGAAACACTATTTTCTATAGAAACTTAAATGACAAAGCATTGGAGCTATTTGGCCCCACCATTTGCACATGGTGGAATGGCCAAGATAGAAAAAATAAAGATGATTTAATAGACCACATGGTAAACTTGTTCGACAACACTTTCAACAAGAAAGTGGTTACAAAGTTAGCTGGAGAGAATTTAAAATATACCAGGGCAAAGGAGAACTTGTTTAAAAAATGAGGAATACAACCACGGGCTGGTCAAAAATGGTACAACACATGTCATATTATTAGTGAAATATGCTCATTTATGTTTTTCTTTCTTGTTTTAAGTAACAATTCCGATATCTAAGTTTCTTCAAAAATTTCATATGTAGGCTCCCAGACACCTCCAAATCAACCAAGGATAGAGTGGAAAAGCATGGGCAACATAAACTAGGCTAGGGTGGCTATGTGATGCAGGAGCATCGCCAACTCATCAAGCGCACCAGCACATCAAGCGGAGATCAGCTGGATAATCAAACCCAAATTTTTGAAGTGCTTTGAGATTGTAGCGCAAGTCTTCAATGAACCATTTATGAAAGAGCGCCTTTTGTATATTGTATCAGACCTCGAGCCATACGCTCTTGTCTGAAGTAGATAGGAGGCATTTAATAGATTTAATGCTGGTAGATAGGATGTTTAAGTCTAGATTTGATAGTTTAGAGTCCGAGAGGGAAAATGGATATAGACACCCTCATTGTACCATTGTAACAGAGAGTAGTGAAGAATAGAGGAAGCGTTCAGGAGAAGAGAAGAGCAAGCAGAGAATATTGTATGGAGAACACCCATGTACATGCATTTGAATTAATAGAAGGAAGCTTCGATTCAAACTCATGGTTTGTGTTGTTTTCTCTGTGTATTGATGTTGTGCTCATGAATGTTTGCTTTCTTGTTATGTATTTGCTTTGTATATGCTGTGCATGTGATTTCATGTTTCAAACTGAAGTCTGAAAGGGAGAGAGAGTGAATTTCAATTGTTCCTCTATCTGAGCCAGGAGATTCCTGCAAGGTGTGCAGTTGAATTCATCCGCAAGGAGTGCGTTGATGAAGGCTCAGTAGTATAAATATTGTTCTCATTCACCCAGAAGTGGAAGTGGGTTGTTGAAGTCGTGCAAGGAGTGTGCAGGCTGAAGAGAAGTCTCAGTTGTGAACCTGAGCAAAGGAAATCAAAGACTGCTGCTGCAGGAGTGCGTAGAGTCGAAAGGATTCAACACTTGTGAAGTTGTTGAATGTTGAGCGCAAGGAGTGCGCGCAAATTCCTCTGAAGAATCAGAGTGGAAAAGCTCAGGAGGTATAGCATCTTCGTGATATCGTGAAGGAGAGCATAGGAGGTTTGTGCCATGGAATGTTCGAGCAAGGAGTTGCAAGCACAGGCGTTGGAGAGAAAGTTCTGAGAAGGAACACTTAGCCATTCCCAAGAAGTCCTTAAGAAGGGAGAAGAGGAACCAACGGTCAGGATTCATAGAGGAGATCGACGAAATCCCATCAGCCATCAGATCGTGAGAAGTTGCACAGGGTTTAAAGCCCGAAGGAGCAGAGGAAGAACCCGGAGGAGTCATCGGGATGTTGGCGTCATCGGGTTTTCAGAGGGCAGAGAATCAGGACCTTGTGATTCTCGAAATCCCAAGAAAGGATCTCAGTCGTTGATCTCAACAGGGGAACGTGTCTGACATCAAGGCAGGAGTCAGGATTTAAACCCATCAGGGATTTCAGGAGTGTGAAATCGCTGCAGGTGGGAATCGCGATACCCCGACGGGTGCTCAGAACCGTCCATCAGCAGGGACACATGGCAAGAGATCCCGAAGAGTCACGAATCGGAGAATCGGGGTTTTCGGAGACAAGAGGCTCGAGCATATTGAAATCGCGATCTATGATTTCCTGATAGGATCGGAACCGTTGATCTCAGCAGAGACACGTGGCGAGAGATCCCAGATAGTCGGATTTCGAGATATCGGGGTTCCGGAGTCGTGAGACTCTTGCATAATGAAATCGTGATCCGTGATTTCCTGACAGGGTTAAGGACCGTAGTGGAGGACAGGTGTCGGGAGGTCAATCCTCGCTGGACTCAACACCAGGTGGCATCGGAAATCGGAGAATCGGAAATACCAAGGGTGCAAGTCCTACCCATTTCAATTCCACGAAGTCTGAAACTCCAATAGGGGTAAGGACGTGGTCTTGTGGACCAACAGGTTACATGCGAAGAGAGTTAGCCGGAGGGAGGTAATAGGTGCAGAGAGTGCCATCGCCAATCAGGAATCGGGGATCTGTGAGGTGAGTGATTCACGACCTCGTAAGTACCTATTTTCCAACGAGAGAATTCCCGATAAAATCAAGGAACACGTGGAGGAGTGTTTCATCAGAGTTCGGGGATTTGTAAGACTCGATCTCGTGAGTGTAGGACTCGCGATCACGCGAGGTCCAATTTTTCGATAAGATAAAGGGGGATCGTCAGGAGAGTCTTGTGGGTGTAGAAGAGTCCCGATAAGGGATTTGAAGAGTGGTTCAGCTCTTTGGGCCAAGGGAAGAGAAGGTCCTGGTGGGAGTAGACGTGTCCTGGGTGGCATGTTTTGCACCAAGTGGTATCAGAGCGAGAAAATTTATTTGCTTTCTGTAGCAGAGAAAAAGAGAAAATTTCACCATGCCGCTGAGGAGAGAGAGACAAGCACAAAATCCAGAAATGGAGAGGCAGATACGTGATCTTCGAGCGAGACTAGAAGATATGGAAGCAGTGCAGAGACGCATAGCCAGTGCTAGAGATCTTAGTGACTCCGAAGGCGAGGTTGAAGTTGAACAACAAGGAGAAGTTGCAACTGAAGATGCATCCAATGAGTGGTTAATTAAGGCTATTTCCCGGATGAGTTCAAAAACAAAGATGGACATTCCAGCTTATGAAGGGAGTCTGGATGCAGAAGAGCTTCTAGATTGGATTAGAACTCTTGACACCTACTTCGATTATGAATATATCGAAGAAGATAAGAAAGTTAGGCATGCTGTTACAAAATTGAACAGACATGCAACATTATGGTGGGACGAACTTCAAGCAGATAGACGTTCCAAAGGTAAGCAAAAGATTAAAAGTTGGGATCGAATGATTGTGAAGATGAAGGAAAATTTCATCCCAAGGGATTATCAAATCACACTATTCAGGAGAATGCAGAACCTGAGGCAGAAGATGATGACAGTGAAAGAGTATACTGAGGAATTCTACAAGCTAAATATCAGAGCAGGTCATCGGGAGGGAGATGATGAAAAAGTTTCCGGGTATATGAATGGCTTAAGATACGATATCCAGGATGAGATGAGTATGACAACCATCAGAACGGTGGATGATGCGTATCAGATGGTGTTGAAAGCTGAGGAAAAGATAAGCCATAAGCCAGGACAGCGAGGCCGAGGTAGGAGCCAACCAAAAGGTAATTCAGTTGCTCAAGATAGGTTCCAGAAATCTAAGGATGACTGGAAGAAGCCTCAGACGAGAACAAAAAGAGGTGGAAGTTCACAGCAAGGCCAACACGCTGAACAACGAAGACAACATACAGAACAAGGCGAAGGATATGCTGATAATAACACATTTCCTCATACCAGAGGTAGAGGAAGAGGCAGAGGTGGATTCATCACATGCTACACATGTGGGAAGAATGGACACAAGGCAGTTGATTGTCCAGATAGGAGGAAGGATGGAGGAGAATCTCACATCGCCGAGGCACAGAGGCTAGATACTGAAGCAGAAGACGCAGAAGATGAAAGGTCGCTGATGATGCGTAAGGTTCTCTTAACACCCGAGAAGGAGGTGGAGGACACAGCTCAAAGAAACAGACTTTTCAAAACTGCATGAAAGACCAAAGACAGGAAGTGCAAAGTTATCGTGGATAGAGGAAGCACATATAATCTCATTTCAACTGAGATGGTGGAGAAGCTAGAGTTGGAGACAACTGATCACCCAAGTCCATACAAAGTTTCATGGCTACAGAAGGGGCATTAGGTAAGTGTCACCAAACAGTTCTTAGTTGACATCAAGATAGGAGGATACAATGATAAAATACTCTGTGATGTTATTCCTATGGATGTATGTCATTTATTGCTAGGCAGACCATGGCAATATGACAGGAACGTAATTCATGATGGGAAGATGAATACGTATACTTTGGAGAAGAATGGAAGAACACATATGTTACTTCCAATTAAAGATAAATAAGTAAAACTAGAACCGATAAATACTGTACTTCTCATGAGTGGAAAGGAACTTCTGGTGAAAGTGAAGAAGAAGGAAGATCCACAATTCTTTGTGGTCAGAAAACCAAAAGTTGTTTTGACCAACACAAGAGTGGATGATTTGCCGGAAGAAATTCAGGAACTGCTGGAAAAGTTCACTGATATAGTGGTAGATGAATTACCTCATTCATTGCCGCCGATGAGGAGTGTGAGTCATCATATAGACCTCATACCAGGAGCCATTTTACCAAAAAAAGCTGTGTACAGGTTGACGCCGCAGGAGAACGAAGAAGTTAGAAGGCAGGTGTAGGAACTATTGGATAAAGGACTGGTCAGGGAAAGTTTAAGTCCATGTGTCGTCCCAACGATATTAAGTCCAAAGAAAGATGGAGGTTGGAGAATGTGTACAGACTCCAGATCCATTAACAAGATAACCATCAGGTACAGGTTCCCATTGCCACAAATGGATGAATTGATGGACTGTTTAAATGGAGATTTTTTTTTTCAAAGGTTGATTTGAAAAGCGGATACCATCAGATTCACATGAGGGAAGGCGATGAGTGGAAGACAGCCTTCAAAACCAACGAAGGGTTGTATGAATGGCTAGTCATGCCATTTGGTTTGACGAATGCACCGAGTACCTTCATGAGGTTAATGAATGAAGTGCTGAAGGAATTCATTGGTAAGTTTGTCATTGTTTATCTAGATGACAAATTGATTTTCAGAAAAACAAAAGAAGAGCATCTAAAGCATTTAACTGCAGTAATGAGGAAGCTACAACAAGAGAAGATGTTGATCAACATGAGGAAATCTTCATTTATGAAGACATAACTCATTTAATTGGGGTTTGTCATATCGGCGAATGAATTAAAGATGGATCCAAGTAAAGTGGAGGTAATTAAAAATTGGCCATCACCGAGAAATATTTTCGAGGTGAGAAGTTTTCATGGACTGGCTAGTTTCTACCGAAAATTCATCAAGAATTTTAGTGGAATTAGAGAAGCGATGATGGATACCGTCAAGAATAGACATAAATATTTTCATTGGACTGAAGAGGTAGAGAAGAGATTCAATCTGTTGAAGCGGAAGATCACAGAACAACCGGTTTTGGTGTTGCCGGATTTTACGAAAGTGTTCCAAGTGAAATGTGATGCAAGTGGCTTTGCCATAGGAGCAGTCTTGAGCCAGGAGGATAGACCAATTGTGTATTTCAGCAAGAAGATGGATGAGGCAAAGGTGAAGTACTCCACGTATGACAAATACTGTTATGCTATCATACATGCGTTGAAGAAATGGAGGCATTACTTGATCCCAAAAGAATTTGTTTTGTATAGTGATAATCATGCATTGTAGTTTGTGACTCAACAAGAGAAGTTGAATCAGAAACATGCTAAATGGGTAGAGTACATGCATAATTTTACATTTGTAATTAAACACATTTCAGGTACTGCTAACAAAGTGGTTGATGCTTTGAGCAGGAAGTGTTTGTTGCTGTAGGAGTTCTGAGTCAAAACATTGGGTTTTGAAAATCTTAGAGACATGTATGCAGGTGATGCAGATTTTGCAGAGGCATATGAAGTAGCTGAGAATCCAGTTCTCAGAGAAAGAAGACCATGGATAGATTATATGATCCAAAATGGATTGTTGTTCAGAGGAAATCAACTATGCATTCCAAATTTCTCCATGAGGGAGAATCTGTTAAAAGAGAAACACAGTGGTGGATTGGCAGGGCATTTTGGCCACGAAAAAACGTTTGCAAAGCTGAGCGAAGCATACTTCTGGCCAGGAATGTGGTTGGAAGTCAATAAGTTTGTCGACAGATGTAGAATTTTCCAGCATTCAAAGGGAAGGAAGCAGAATTCGGGATTCTATCAATCATTACCCATACCCGAGAGGTCGTGGGATGAAATCAGCATGGATTTTGTATTGGGATTGCCTAGGACGCAAAGAGGACATGATTCGATCTTTGTGGTGGTTGACAGGTTTTCCAAAATGGAACATTTTATCCCATGTCAGAATACCAGTGATGTGACTCATATCGCAAATTTGTTCTTCAAGGAGATCATTCGACTTCATGGTTTACCCAGAAGTATAGTATCAGACATGGATACGAAATTCATTGGACATTTCTGGAGAAAACTCTAGAAGAAAATGGGGACTAGCTTAATGTTTAGTTCTATCTATCATCCTCAGATGGATGGGCAAACAGAGGTGGTCAATAGAATCCTGGGAGACTTATTAAGAAGCTTGGTGATAGAGCACCACAACAGTTGGGACAATGTGTTGCCACAGGAAGAGTTTGCATACAACGACTCAGTGAACAGAAGCGCAAGCAAAAGTCCATTTGAGATTGTATATGGCAGGCAGCCAAGAGGAGTATCTGAACTGAGGAATTCAGAGTAGATAATGACTAAGAGTGAAAACGCTGAATAATTCACAAAGGTGATACAAGAACATCACAACAGGGTGAAGGAGCGATTGCTGGAATCAAACCAGGAATATAAGCGCAGAGTGGATCAACATCGGAGACAACTTCATTTCGAAGTTGGTGATCTAGTTCTGGCACATCTGAGGAAGGAAAGGTTCCCAAGGGGAACATACAACAAGTTGAAAATGAAGAAAATTGGGCCATGCAGAGTCCTAAAGAAATTGGGAGAAAATGCTTATGAGATTGAGTTGTCGGATGAGATCGGAATATCTCCGACGTTCAATGTCTCAGAATTATATCCATATAAGGCTGAAGAAGCAGGAGCTAGAAGTGATGAACAACCAGAAATCCAGTGGCAGAAGTAGATGCTGATTGCAGAGAAGCCACAGATAGACTGTATACTTGACAAGAGGGTGAGTAAAAAGACCAGACGAAAGAAATACTTCGAGTATCTGGTCAAATGGAAGAACCATCCAATGGAAGATGCCAGCTGGGAGACTGAAGCAGAGATTCAAAAGCATGGATAGACCGTGCAGGAGCTCATGGATAGGAGCCCATGAAAGTTTTCAAGCCGAGGAGTATGATGCAGGAGCATCGCCAACTCATCAAGCGCACTAGCACATCAAGCGGAGATCAGCTGGATAATCAAACCAAAATTTTTGAAGTGCTTTGGGATTGTAGCACAAGTCTTCAATGAACCATTTATGAAAGAGAACCTTTTGTATATTGTATCATACCTCGAGCCATACTCTCTTGTCTGAAGTAGATAGGAGGCATTTAATATATTTAATGCTGGTAGATAGGATGTTTAAGTCTAGATTTGATAGTTTAGAGTCTGAGAGGGAAAACGGATATAGACACCCTCATTGTACCATTGTAACAGAGAGTAGTGAAGAATAGAGGAAGCGTTCAGGAGAAGAGAAGAGAAAGCATAGAATATTGTATGGAGAACACCCATGTACAGGCATTTGAATTAATAGAAGGAAGCTTCGATTCAAACTCATGGTTTGTGTTGTTTTCTCTGTGTATTGATGTTGTGCTCATGAATGTTTTCTTTCTTGTTATGTATTTGCTTTGTATATGTTGTGCATGTGATTTCATGTTTCAAACTGAAGTCTGAAAGGGAGAGAGAGTGAAGTTCAATTGTTCCTCTATCTGAGCCAGGAGATTCCTGCAAGGTGTGCAGTTGAATTCATCCGCAAGGAGTGCATTGATGAAGGCTCAGTAGTCTAACTCTTGTTCTCATTCACCCAGAAGTGGAAGTGGGTTGTTGAAGCCATGCAAGGAGTGCGCAGGCTAAAGAGAAGTCTCAGTTGTGAACCTGAGCAAAGGAAATCAAAGACTACTGCTGCAGGAGTGCGCAGAGTCAGAAGGATTCAACACTTGGGAAGTTGTTGAATGTTGAGCACAAGGAGTGTGCGCAAGTTCCTCTGAAGAATCAGAGTGGAAAAGCTTAGTAGGTATAGCACCTTCGTGATATCGTGAAAGGAGAGCACAGGAGGTTTGTGCCGTGGAATGTTCGAGCAAGGAGTCGCAAGCACAGGCGTTGGAGAGCAAGTTCTAAGAAGGAACACTTAGCCATTCCCAAGAAGTCCTTAAGAAGGGAGAAGAGGAACCGATGGTCAGGATTCATAGAGGAGATCGACAAAATCCCGTCAGTCGTGAGATCTCGGGAAGTTGCACAGGGTTTAAAGCTCAAAGGAGCAGAGGAAGAACCCAGAGGAGTCATTGGGATATTGGCATCATCGGGTTTTCAGAGGGCAGAGAATCGGGACCTTGTGATTCTCAAAATCCCAAGAAAGGATCTCAGCTGTTGATCTCAACAGGGGCATGTGTCAGACATCAAGGAAGGAGTCGGGATTTAAACCCATCGGGGATTTCTGGAGTGTGAAATTTCTGCAGGTGGGAATCGCGATCAACGATACCCCGACGGGCGCTCAGAACCGTCCATCAACAGGGACACATGGCAAGAGATCCCGAAGAGTCAGAAATAGGAGAATCGGGGTTTCCGGAGACAAGAGGCTCGAGCATATTAAAATTGTGATCCGCGATTTCGCGATAGGATCGAAGCCGTTGATATCAGCAGAGACACGTGGTGAGAGATTCCATATAGTCGGAGTTTGGGATATTGGGGTTCCGGAGTCGTGAGACTCTTGCATAACGAAATCGCTATCCATGATTTCCCGACAGGGTTAAGGGCCGTAGTGGAGGACAGGTGTCGGGAGGTCAATCCTCGCTCGAGTCAACGTCGGGTGGCATCGAAAATCAGAGAATTGGAAATCCCAAGGGTGCAAGTCCTACCCATTTAAATTCCACGAAGTCTGAAACTCCGATAGGGGGAAGGACGTGGTCTTGTGGACCAACAGGTTACATGCGAAGAGAGTTAGCCAGAGGGAGCTAATAGGTGCAGAGAGTGCCATCGCCGATCGGGAATCAGGGATCTATGAGGTGAGTGATTCATGACCTCGTAAGTACCGATTTTCCGACGGGATAATTCCCGATAAAATCAAGGAACACGTGGAGGAGTGTTTCATCAGAGTTCGGGGATTTGTAAGACCCGATATCGTGAGTGTAGGACTCGCGATCACGCGAGGTCTGATTTCCCGATAAGATAAAGGGGGGTCATCAGGAGAGTCCTGTGGGTGTAGAAGAGTCCCGATAAGGGATTTGAAGAGTGGTTCGGATCTTCGGTCCGAGGGAAGAGAAGGTCCTGGTGGGAGAAGATGTGTCCTAGGTGGTGCGTTTTGCACCACTATGGAAAACTAAAATCCTAAATCGTAAGATTTAAATGATTAACAATGGTTAATATTTATTTAACAGTAGAGAACAAATATATGTTTTTGTTATTGGTATTTTTAATGGTGTTATGCATTGCAGTTAATATGTTTGACACTGTTTCCACCAAGGAGGACCTAAATCTTGGTCACAAGAATGGTTTTAAAAGTGCGATTGAATATAGGAAAAGCTTGGGCCAGACTCAAATCTCCCCATCCATGCAGGTAAATAAAATGAATAAGGAAACCGCAATAACATTCTTGTAAAGTCTACTCATATTTTATTATATCACCCTTAACTAAGTATTATGTTTTTTTTCAAGCAACAGTGCTACCGCAACAGTGAATCTAGCATTATTCAACAAACACCACATCATACAAGGGTGCACATGTCCAATGATAGTGGGGAGAATAGTACGCATTCCAATATGTATGCTTCAGAATTAGAAATATTTACTGTGACTGTAGATATTTATTTCCTGACTTATACTTCTATATTATCTTCTCAAAATTGAAGAGCATGTAGCTCAGGAGGGTGAACTGCGAGAGGAACCAAGTGGAAAAGAAATTAACACACAAACTGTCACAGCTAAAAAGACAGGTAAAGAGAAATAGTGTAATGTTAATCAAAATAATGAATTATTTATTTCAATTATATTTCAACATATTGATGTGATCATTTTTGTTGTTGCAATTCACAACCTTGCACAGATGCCTCGACGCCCTTCTTGACGACGTACCAAAAGTATGGTACATGAGCACATGGAAACACAAAAAATAGAAGGACAGGGCGCAAGAAATACAATGTCCTTGGATGATTATGATACCCCAATTGTTAATTTTATGAATGTTAAAAACATAAATAAATAAAAAATTATATGTATAATTTCATGACTTGTATTTGGATGTTTATCGATGTTTCTAGTTTGAAACATTGTTTATATTAATTACAACATTATGCTTCAATGTTTATATGTTCATATGTTTTGATGACTATCCTAGCTATGCATGAATGTTTATATGTTTTCTATATAAACAAAATCATTTGTTGGGTATGGGGAATTGAGAGCGATGTGAGGGGGGGGAGGGGCCATATGATCTTCCTATTAGAAAAACAGGACCGTGGAGAAATAAAATAAAACAAATGCTGAAACAAAACACAGAAGACACACAATACAAGAGAGACACAGATTTACGTGGTTCACCCAGTGTGGGCTACGTCCACGAGAGAAATTGCCAAGTCCTTCCTTTATTATTATCCAGCAAATGAGGGGATACAACCTACAACAAAACCTACTGTAACTTCCTCTTCTTTCTCTCACAGTCTCCTCTATCAGAATACAATATTCACCATCCACCATAGTCGCGATACATTTCCCTCATAAAAGAGGGTTGCCTTCTAGGGAAAAAAACCCTAACATAATCTCTACCGTTAGATCTGCGACCTTATAATGAATGGTCCAGATTTACAATGAAATTACAATATACTTTTACAAGGAAATTTTTGTTTTGGGGGCTTTGCCCCGAAACCCCATTGGGGGATGCTGCCCCCAAACCCCCGTTGGGGGCCCGCTTTCCCCCAGACCCCCCAGCCGTGAGGATAGGCCCCCCGAACCCCGCAGAGGGGGTACCCCCCCTCTGCACTCCCCTGTGTGGAAGAGTGTACATACTTCTGGGGTGTAAATACTTCATGGGGTATAAACACGGCTGAAAGTAAAAGACCTATAAAGCAGGAAGATAATCAGGCTCCACAACCAACACTTCCATCTTCACAAGGCTGGCCCTATTCAGTAGAGAATAACCTATTATCAAAACAAAGAGAATCTCATTAAGGTATGTGACCACTTAAGTTTTTTCTAGATTATTTTACATAACTAAATGCATGTTTATTTGCTTATATATATTTGTTAGTTTGTCCGTGACCTGTGGGACTAACCTGTTTCTAAGAAACCATGACTCAGGGGCATATAAGCCGCCAAAATCACCCAGGGATCGCACCCGGCCTGAGACACACCAACCCTTAACATGGATGGATTTTTTGTCCCCGCAGGTTTCAAACCGGTGACTTTAACATCACAAAGTGCCTTAACAACACACTCCATCACCGACTGTCCTACACCTTGGGGACTTTGCTTATATATTATTTACTCATATAAATAATTTGTCTTTTATGATTCATGCAGGTCTTGGTGATGGAAATGCATCTCGTGGACAACTCTTATCAAGTTGTATGGGCTAATGGATCTGGCGAAAGGACAATGACAAGGTAAGGGTTTTGACGTGTTTTTTAAAGTAGGCTTTATACTAGTAAAATTTCACAATCCTCATGAAAGGATAGAATTGCATTTTTGGTAGACAAGCATCAATTGTTTTAACAAATTATGAATCATAGACTATGGGAAAAACCTTTTTTTGTATTCTTACATTGACCAATACAACTATAACAGATTTTTAGTACAAAATATTAACCACACACACATATCTATGAACCCTAAGTAAACAAATGAGAGAAGAGAAAGGGAGAATATGTACTAATAGGAGTGAGTGAAGATAATAATATGAATAATGGAGTGGAGAGTGCACTCTATCCTAGTTTAATGATACTTTCATCCAACATGTCTCATTGTAATGTATGTTGTGATAGTTGTGTCTTCTCACTATAATGTATGTTTCTATGTCCATCATGGGATTCCTATAGCACGACCTATCATTCATGACCTACTAATGTGTGAAAGTACCATATGATTAACTCATAATTTGTATCCTTAATTATGAGCTATCAATATTTACTATCACCATATTCTTCTAGTGCATGTAGATTTATATTTGAAGTTGGAAATATTAGTGAAGAATTCAAGAACTACTTCCATGCAAAAGATATCTACATTCAACACTTTATGAGCTATCCCAACATTGTTCCAATTGTGGATTTTTGAGAGGTGATTAGGTCCCACATTTTATTTACCTAGTTTAACCACCACTTCAAAATGAAACTCCTAAAATAGTAGAAAACATCAATAGAATTAACCTTCCAACATTGTATTGTTAATGTCAAATACTTGACCACTAAATTATCCATGAAAAACTTGAACGATTGTTCCAGAAGATAATACTTGAAATTTTGTAGCATATACGCCATCACCAGGCCTTTGCATTTCATGGTTGTGTAATTACAATTTTTTTCTAGAAAATTACCTTGGGTGGTGTAGCATGTGTTCCCCTAGCTATGCAAACATGTTCCCAATGAAATGGTAGTGGAATCCACATGGACATGGAAAAGTTTTGACCAATTTGGAAAAACAATAATTGGAGCCATAACCATCCACCGTTTTAACTTGGAAAAACCCTTTTCACATTATACAATACATAAAAATGGGACATCTTTTCATAGTAGTTCCTCCTACATTATTAGTTGAGCATGCCCCATGATAAATATATGGTAATACCCTGCATGACCATACACACGGACATTCTCTAGTTCATACATATTCTAAAATTACTATGATTTTCATTAGTTTGACTAAACATCCTTCCTTGTAGATAATATGATACAAGGGGATGTTTAATGGGGTGTATAAAATGAAATTCTTAATATTTAGGTACAACTAGATCAATCAACGTCTTTCCATCACTAAAATTAGTTTAGCTATGTGACCCTTTAGCAAGATATACATTGCCAATAATTGAAAATATAGCTCAAGGAAATTATGGATATACTCATTGAACATAACAAACATGATTCTAGAGAACATAATTGGTGCATTACTTGGGCCAAAGGACATGAGATTGTATGCATACAATCACCATTCCATAGAAAAAATTATTCCACCTTTTTCACACCCTAGATGACTATTAGACTAATCGAATCTTATTGTTCCATTGAAAAAATATCTAACCAATAGTTAGCATATCACATATCTCTTGTTTAGCATATTCCTTATAATGTGAATGCATCTTATATAGTCACTTCTTGTTAGATAAGGTGTCAGGCTTCAATTCTATATTCATCTCCCAATGTTCTCCTCTCACTCTTTTCATCTCAAAGATGCTACATGGGAATAGGTGAGTGTACTCTCAAATAAAATATATAATGTTTGCAATGATGTTTTCATACAAATGGTACCCAATAATAGCCAACTTAGACACATCCTCCATACTGAAATCGACTATTTGTCTTCAATATCCCATGATAGTGAACTAGATAGTTGGTATTCTTGACTTATGTGACTACTAATGCCTTAGGTAACAGATGGAATGACAATTGAAATATCTAGAGAATTGGGGAAAATGAGAAAATCATGACATGTCTTCAATGTAATCGAGGTGGGACAACATGGGAAAAATGATGATCATCCATGCATATGTGTGATAAATATACTATCATTGGGATGGAGAATGGGAGAGGTGAAGGGAGTGAAGGGGTTGACTTTGCAATATCTGCATACAAAAAAATCCCTTTTGGTGTAATATGTCAAAATAATTATTAGGCAGATTGGATTCTATATAATGTAGTGTTAGTGTCAAGACCAACCAACACTATTAGAAACCAAATAAGTGAATCAATTCTAGAGCTATTTACTATCAATTCCCATGAAGTCAAAATATATAGAACCAGGAGTACCAACCAATACCATAAATCAATAGAAAGAAAATATATATAAAAAAAAACTAAAAAAGGTAAGCATAAAGAAACAAGGAATTCAAAGGATAGTGAGAAGAGTCAACTAGATGAAAAAGAAAATGAACAATAAACTAAAGCAACAAAAAGAAATCTAGTTAAGGTTCTACATGCATCATAGCCTCTTAACCATGCAACACCTAGAAAGGAGTTTCCCTAGTATTGATTTTCATTGTGGTGTAGGCAACCTATAGAGCGTACAAGAGTTGAATGTTTCATTGGAAGGGTTTCTCTTTCCCACATTCTTCTTTAAGATTTTAATCAATGTTTTGTTCATGGATTCTACTTGGACATTTCCTTGGGGATAATAAGTGGATGAGGTTCAATGCTTAACCCCAAACTTGCTACAAAATTAGTCAAATTCCTCTTGGCCCTCGAACAAGTTTTAAGAGTCCTTGGTCATGTTTGACCTATTTTTAGGACTTCGACAGGCTGTCGAAAGCAGAGCGCAAGACGAAGCATAGATCGTGAGATCTCAGCCCCTTTTTTAGGGATTTTTGGGTTTTGGGATTATGTAACGGGTATGGGAATGTTGGCCCATGGGTTTACCCATGTTTAGGCCCGATTTTATAATGTATAAATAAAATTCTAGGCGATGTAAGACTTTCTAAGTGAGAATGACTAATCAATCGTAAGTTCTGCTAAGTGCAAGTAATAGTTTTAAGTGATTTGTGCATACTGTGTCAGACTTGCAAGGCCAAATGCAAGTGATTGTAAGACACTGTATGCAGGCTTCATGCTGTAACCTAGCTTGGGGAAGGGGGATCTAGTGAAGAGTGCATAGATATCCTATCCTATGCGGAGTTGATATTAAGGCTTTGTGCATGTAGAAGATTGAGAGAAGCTAATAAAGAAGATGAAGAGTTGGTGGAATGTTGATTAAGGTTGGTTGTCATTGATGTCAACCCTTGAAGAAAGACCCATAGAAAAAAGGTTTGGGTAATGGACCCAATAGTGTTTGATGTAAATATGACTCATTATTGTTGTTTCATGGTTGATAAGAAGTAAATATGGATGAACTCCAAAGTGGTCCCCTTATGGTGAAAGCCCTCACGGGAAGACGCTTTGTGGAGTAAGAGAACCCATGCTTAATTGTGGAATAATGAGATGAAGGAAAGTGAATTTGTCA
>ML779265.1:533172-552568 GCA_009831015.1 Picea engelmannii
CTTTTGAGGATCCTATGGCCTTTGATCCCACAGTTATAGTGGTTATCTGTGAAACTACAGAGTTAGGGTTCCCGAGAAGAGCTTGTATTTTCTCTGGATCAACTGTGTCATCCAGGGCTGGATCACCAGGGTTTTGAGTTTGTCGTTGTATGGTGTTCCCTGGTTCTAGGTTTTGTTCTATGGTTTCCTCAGCCAGAATTTCAGTCTCAGTTTCTATCTCTTTTTAGGTGGAGGTTTCTTCTTTTTGTGGTTTTATATTTTTCCTAAATCTACCTCTAGGATCTCTAATTCTCATGAAGTCATGCTAAATGAAAGAAAAAGAAACTATGGTTGAGTTTCAGAGTACCTGTGATAACTGATATGTCGGTTTTCACCCCTTTGTTTCCACAGCTCCTCTTACTATCAACCTACTAACATACCACACCAAACTAAGTGCATTCTAAAACTAATCAAGACAACTATCTAGCTTACCTTTTAAACAACTCCCCAGCAACGGTGCCAAAAATCTCAGGCTGCTAAATTAAAGATTTTAAATGGCCTGAAACACTGAATTGTCAAACCAGGGTAAGTAAACTTAGAGCTGCTACACTGTATGTGCGGGTAAGATTCTACTTCCTATCTAAAGGATATTCGTAAAGGAAAACACAAACCCACTCTTAAAAACGGAATCCCAATGACTATCCTGAAACTTATCATCTCCTATTTAATTCATCGACAGAAAGATTGTTTCCTAGAATTCTTTTAATCTAAGTATCGAAAATCAATCTAAATCTATCTACAGGAAAACAAAGAAATATCCTACTTACCCTACTGGTACCGGAAGCTTCCTCTAAGTTAATTGCAACCTAACTATCTAACAAAACAGATTAGCCTAACTATCTAACAAAGAAAAGTACATTCAAACTCTAAGTTATGGTCAGATTGAAAACTGGAATCGAAACAAACCTAGCTCATGATCTAAACTCTACAGGAATCAACCATGATTCAATACTCATCAACGTAGCAGATATTTAATAAGCTGGAAACGATACAGTTGAAGAATAATCAATCAATAATCTGAACAGTTAATTCCAAAACTCAATAAACTAACATGCATGCAATTACTATGATACTGAAATAAACTAAATTTAATGCAAAGAACAGCAGCGACTTGAACCTGTTTGGTGGGCCCAACCAAAAGGTACAAACGCCGAAAGGGAGAACCATAACTAACTATATCATTCTACGCAACCACTGTGTATACTTCACGCTCCATTTACTCAGAGAAAACAACTCAAATCGTATGTCAGTGAAATAACATAACGCAACCAGATTGTATTCAGAAATGTGTTTCATAACATAACATAATCTAACGTTCTTTAGGAGTGATCCTCTGGTTATATATAGATCCTCCTCAATAACAGGTTAAAGAAAAAATACATTAATTCAAATGGATCCCAGATCCGAAAATAGCTTGAAATCAGTTTAAAAATGGTCTTCACATCTTCGTGACACGTAGTGTCACGAACTGTGAATCATGAAATACTAACAACTCAGTTCTATCATTGTGCCTTCAATCATCATATGAGTGATGACTCCATCTATCATGTATTTCGCACTGTCTCCCACTCTGGCCATAACGCGTGAATCTTTAGCAGCTTCGTTGGTATCTCCACGGGGTACGAGCTGGTACCTGGTACTGGAAAATCCTATTTTAAAATAGAAATAGTACCTAACTCAATCCATATCAGTTTCAATATTAATTTAAAGCATCAAAATACATAAAAATAACTTGAAACGTAAAAATACCTTGAGTAACCCCATTGAGTGGTAAAGAGATGTCAAGTATGTCATAACAAGGCCAAAAGGGGTGGTACTGAGTATGGAAATGGAGGTCTTTGTGATATAATATAGGAAAAAACATGATCAAAACTGGAGACCAACAAAAAATTTGCAAAACTGGAACTTCGTTGGGATATCAAAACATTGCCACATGGCACTTCACCATGGCAAAGAAATATAACTGTTGGAAATAGTATAACCATTAGAATGATGCCCCAAATAGTTAGAATGACATTTATGGTCAGAAAGTTCACCATCAAACCATTGGGACCGCGCCGTATGGACATAATTGAATTAATGAAGGCTTTTCACCCATTGGAGAGATATGTTGCCTAGTTATCTACTTATTTTGTCGAGCCTTGCACCAAGAAAAGTTTTGCCAACTATGATTATCTAAGCCCATAGATTAGTTGATTTCACATAGTAATAATCATGCTATAACCATCCATCCCGTTTCATTGAGTAGTTACTCTTCAAACCTGAGATATTCAACCACGAGCATGTATGTCCGGAGAACTTAGCCCAGTCAAAGAGTTTGTGAAGGAGGTACTCATCGACCTCATGACTGAAAGAGTAATTCTTGAAAGGGTAATGTCTGTGGGTGTACAAGCGTCATTGACGAGAGTAGTGCAAGCCTCCGTGTCTACCGCTCGTGGATCTGGGCCATCCCGAGTCGTCACAGAAAAGAGAACCAAGCATAGAGATAACCTAGAAAATGCGAAGCTAATCCTGACCATCTTACCCGACTACATCCTGCCTCTGGTCAGCGCGGTGAGTCGTGATAGTGTGCTGAGAGATTTTGATTACACCATGGTTATTATTCACCTCCCAAAGAGGATACACGCAGTTAGAACACAACAGGACAAGATTACAATGTTGAAGTTCAACGACTTCAACCTACGAGACCACAAGAACCATAGTATGCTCGCCCTGTATAAATACGTGACCAAGACAAAGGGGAAGAACTCGAAAATAATCCCCCAGCGATGGACGATGAACCTTGCGTAGTCCACCTTGTTGAATGTAATGAAAATCCCACACTTTGGAAGGCACCAGAAGGTTAACGCCTATGTCAATCTCCTTCTCTCATGTTACCATGGTGGATACTTATGGCTAGACCGACGTATCACAGTTGATCAGACATTGATCCATAGGATCACCGTATTGAGCATGCAAGGACCCGACCCGCAGGAATTCTACCCAGGAAAATATATAGATTGCACATTAGCACATAATATCAAGGATACCTATGGCGATGTTGAGAAGGGGACGCGAGGCTATAAGTTAGCCTCCATCTAGAATGGCGCAATGCACCTAGAATGCCAATTAATTACAGGAAAGCTAGTAAGGAAGAATAGACCCACGCAGGTCATAGGGTTTGTCGTTGACCTCACTGGGAAATGCATGGAAGGGATACAGATGAATTGGGTGAACTACCTAGTTAACTAGCTCGAATTAGATTGTCGTGAAGCTCAGGATCAGGGCTATGAGTTCCACTTTAGCTGGCTCCTGATCCTCATCGCGTTTACCTCTTGAGAGATGTCGGAAGGTGTGACCTTCCTAGACATCGAGCCTTTCGATCCGCTCGCTGTAAAGTTCACCATGCTTTGGTACTCGAATGATATGGGAAAATAGTGGCATTCTAACATGGTATTTCATACGTATTATCTCCAACTAAAGAGGGATATCAAAATTGAACCTCGCATGATGCCAAACACACTACAACGGTTTCGACCCCTCATGAAGTTCTGTGCAGATCGACACTTCATCTATATCACTGCGTGAGTAGACGAGCATAAGGAGGATCTCCAATCGTACTACAAGCTCACAGAAGAGGACCTCAAGGAGATAACTAAGGACTGGTCTGAAGAAATCCTCATCCCCGCATACCCCGCAAAAATGTCAGAACCTAAAATCATCGACAGCCCTGAGACCACCCATGAAGCAAAGGATATTCCTGGACCCAGCAGAAGGAAGAAGAATGAGGAGGTCCAGAACTTGAGCAACACGTTGGAAGGAACTGCTTCAATATCACCTGGACAACGGGGTGATGACGAGGTAGAAGAAACAAATAGAAAAGAAGACCAGCAGAATCAATTCAAAGTAACACTGCCTAGGGACCCTATTGATGAGGTGGATCCCCTGAAGAAATGGAATTTTTCTCCCATGAAACCCACTTCTCGGAAGAAATCTAGAGCCACCCTGACTAAGATGCAGACTGTGCTCATTGTCAATGACTTTGACTTCATCATCGCAACTGTGAGAGACACCTCGCAGGAAATATTGCAGAAACAGGAAGCCAAGTAGGAGGAGATGTATGACAAAATCGAGGTTGAACTCAGAGGGGTACAATAGGCCCTTCAGTCCAGCTACGCAATATCAACTTTTCCCCCGTCGTCAGAAGCACCTGGGTTGGGAGATGAGCCAACCCAACTCCATAGACTAGTTGATGCGACCGAAGCCCATCTTCGTCGCACACAGGAAGAAACTGAAAAGGCCACAGAGGCCCTAAATAAAGTACAAAAAGTAGTCATAGATCAACGTCGAGTTGCACAGCAAGATAAGGTTTCCCTTCAAACTAAGTTTGAAGAAGAGAAAGCACAGATCCAACAAGAGAGAGAACTGTTGCTCGTAGAGAAACTCGAAGTTGAAGAAGCAGTCAACAAAGCACTTCTCTTTGTGATAGGCCTAGAGCCAAAAGCAGAAGATTGATTCGAGCATCAAGTAGAGCAGCTCGTGGAAGCTATCCATCTGCTACAATAGAGAATCAAAGACCTCGAGCTACGAATAGTGCCAAGTACTCCATAGAATGTGAGGGATCAAAGAGAAGTAACTGCTCGAAGCGCAGTTGAAATAATAAAGGTCCTTGCCATGGAATGTAAATAACTAAGTGATTGCAGTGCCGAGACTTATGAGCAACTCACTGAAAATCTAGAACTGAAGGCATTGGAGTCACAGCTCCAGGAGGCAAAGCAGCAAGTAGAAACAATACAGGCACAGTTGAAGCTCCTGTCAGCAGTTGAAAGGATGAAGCGATCCAAAGAATAGTGCACTTCTCCACAAAAGGTCCACACCATTCAGAGAAAAGTCATGGAAGTGACTCAAAGGCTCCAACCAATCCAGGATGAATCTTGACAACTGTTCGAGGAGATTTAAAGTTGAGGCACAGAATTGGAACACGTAGTCGCTGCAGCTGAACAATGCTTATAGGGACCTGTCAATGAAACAACCATCCAAGAGTTCGTCGAGTAGGAGGCCCTAGCGCAACAATAGGTTGAAGCAGCTGGAGCCAAGATTGAAGCTTTGGAAGCAAAGCTACCCAGATCAAAGTTACTCGAGATGAGTCACAGGTCAGTGTTGGGGGTCTGTTGGCCCTTGACCAAGTTTTGAGGGTCCTTGGTCATGTTTGACCTATTTTTGGGACTTCGACAGGCTGTCGAAAGAGGAGCGCAAGACGAAGCGGAGATCATGGGATCTCCACCCCTTTTTTAGGGATTTTTGAGTTTTTGGATTATGTAATGGGTATGGGAATGTCGGCCCATGGGTTTACCCATGTTTAGTCTCGATTTTATAATGTATAAATAGAAGTCTAGGTGATGTACGACTTGCTAAGTGTGAATGACTAGTCAGTCGTAAGTTGTGTTAAGTGCAAGTAATAGTTGTAAGTGCTTTGTGCATACTGTGTGAGACTTTCAAGGCTGAATGCAAGTGACTGTAAGAGACTGTATGCAGGCTTTGTGCTATAACCTAGATTGGGGAAGGGGGATCTAGCAAAGAATGCACAGATCTCTTGTCCTATGCGGAGTTGATATTGAGTCTTTGTGCATGTAGAAGATTGAGATAAGATAATAAAGAAGACGAAGAGTTGGTGGACGTAGCCCCAGGGTGGGGATAAACCATGTATATCCTATGTTGTGAATGCTCTGTGCTTTATGGTTTCTCTCTTGTTTATGTGATTAAATTCTTAGTGCATTGTTAGATGATAGATGAATCTAATATGGTAAGATTAGTGCTGAATAATGTGAATGAATGCTAGATCTGATCTATGTTAGTATTCTTAGTGCTTGAATCTATTGAATCTATGGGAATGTTGCACTAATTTATTATTAGGGTTTAACTTTGCTGTAAATTGAGACTAGATATTGATGAACTATAATTGCTAAGTGCTATGTTAAGGTGTTATAATCACAGATCTGTGTTCCAGCTAAGGTTGCATACACTAAGGTCCTTCAACCACCCCTACCTCTACCTTGGGTGAGACTTCATATGCTTCACAAGTGTTTCCAAAAGGGTCGGTAGTTAGGGTTTCATTGGTGCATTGCTGTAGTGTTGAACCTCGGGTCTGCCCCTGTGCCAACACTTCCCATAAATGAAAGAAATTCAATTATCATAAATAATTTCCAATGGAAGGATAAATTGTGAGAAAATATTGACTTCTACGAAGGAAATTACCTATTCAAACTTATAATTGTTTAGTGTAACAACTTCACACCCTTGTTAAAGCAATTAGTGGCTATGAGTGTAAACACATGGCCAATATGAGATGGTGGGATAATTGGGCCAATGAAGTGTAGACCCCATAGCAAAAGGAAATCAAGAAGAATAATATTTAACGGAATGGCAGAAAGTTACTCTCTTCCCATCGTATTCTATCATATCTTGCAAGCTTGCATGAACTAGTAACAATATTTGAAAAGAGAGGGCCACTATTGACCAATCTGGATGATTTTGTCTGCAATATCCTTGGAAACAAAATGGCCACCTATGTGAAAGGGTTGAGCAGCCATATAGTGAATAACTATCAACATGATTTAATATATCTATTTGTCTACACAATACAAAAGTACGTCATCTATAAACCTACAGAACAGTAAAATACACAATATGACACAATTTGAGGATTTTAATCTCAATCTCCTTTTGTGACTTTCAATGTTGGGAAGGCCATGTTCATTTTGTAAGTAATAGACAATATCATGATATTAATGATGATCAGTGACATATACATTCTCACAATCAACAACAAATCAAGCAGATAAAGAGTCATCATCACTATTGAAATATCACCCTTTAATAGTGTGAGAAGTAAATATCTAAAAATCATGCTCTTGTATCTTAGTTAACTAATGAGCAAGATTTCCTAAAAGGAAAGTTTGGGACAATAGAAATTTAATGGTAGGTAGAGGAACCTTTACCTTGGTATGTTTTCCAAGAATGAAGTGGTGAAATTTTTCAGCAACCTTGACTAAAGAGAAAGAATTCTTTTCAATCAAGGTATACTTCAACTCAACGTTAGAAAGGCTTAAGATAATGAAATCAATTGATTGTTTTGAACCCAAGTCATCCTTTTGTAATAGGATAGCTAAGCTAACTTTCTCTATAGTATTGTATATGACAAAATCTTTTAGAAAATCAAGTTGAGCAAGCATAGGTGAAAAAATGGCCTTTTTATGCAGATTGTGAATAGGCTTGACCATGTTGCAAAACTCATGTATAAACCTTCTAACAAAATTGATTTTTCCCATAAAGGACTACATGTCCTTCTTTTTCATAGGTGGAGGAATGTTTTGAATCACACAGACCATTTCTAGGTCAATACTAATGCTAGAATCTTTAAAAATATGGCCAAGTAATTTCCCCCATGAGACACCAAATATAGACTTAACTAGATTCAAGGACATGTTGTACTTTCTGCAACATGGAAATACTTGCCTTGGGTGATTAAAAGTATCTCCTAATAGTTTGGAATGAATAGTATGCTCATCGAGCTAAACCTAAATAATCATACCAATTAAGTCATCGAATGTTGTGTGCGTATATCTCTAAAAATTGGCACCTACATTGGTTAGAACAAAGGTCATGCATTCAAAAGTGAAGGTGCCCCACTGAGTAGTGAATGTGTTTTTATAATGATCTTCTCACTTGAGGTGAACTTGATCACAACCTAAGAATCCATCAAGCAGAGACATCATTTGGGAACCTACAACTTGTTGCAGGATTAGTTCCATGTTGGGGAGCATAAGGTTACCATTCACTCTTTCCTTGTTAAGGGCGTGAAAATCTACACATAGTCAAATGTACCCATTCATTTTGTGAATTAGGACCAAGTTAGAAACCCACTCAAAGTACTTTACACATAAGTCAATAATTATCTCTCCTTCTTCTACTTCCACCTTTGTTTCTTTTGGTTTACTTTTCCTATTGCTTTGTTTTCCCTTTTCTTTTTCTCTGCTACTGAAGAAGAATCCTATTCCTCAACTACCTATGTATCCTCTCTTTCTAATGGTGTTGTATTTACCTAGTTAATTGCTTCTGAGTCAATGGATTAAACCACCTCTATTGCTTATTCCCTTACCTATGCTTTTGAAGAAGCATATTCCTCTCTAGATACAAGGTCAACTCAATCAAATGGATCTACGGATGTCAGTGGTGGGACTGGATATAGATCCAGTTATGATATTGGCATTGAGCATCTTGTCAACTTCCCTCCTAATAGTGGCCTCAAAGGCTAGAGTAACTAGTTGTTGTCTTTTCCAAATAAGAATAGTGTTGTATTTTATAGTAATAGCTTGATGGATAATTCTCAAGTAAAAACCACAAAAGTCATCATATGAATAAACAAAGACATCCCTGAATTCAAGGAATAAAGTAATATTATTTTTCTTTTCTAACTCGAAATAATTAGCGCTTATAGACAAAGTTTTAGGGTCATCATGTGCACCAATATTCATAAGGATAGTGTATTATACCTTTCTCTTTGAATCCTCTTGAGAGGATGTGTTCTTACTCCCAACATCACTTAGGGAAAAGGAATTATCCAAAGGTAGTAAGCCCTTGGGAAATGTTTTTTTGTCTATGAGAATGACATTAGAGTATCAACTTTCTCTCAATAAGAAAAAAGAAACAAATTTCCCTATCATCCTGGAAAATTTTCCAAGAATCATCATTATCAATTAGGTGAGGTTTATACAAATATATCATAGGGTGGATACAATGGTTAGACGATAACTATCTCTCGTGTCTAGTAGTGTAAGGGACTAGCTTATCAACTATACAAATTTGCTTCTCTACAACCATTTCCAACTATTCATGTAGATTTGTTTTTTTAAAACCTACAGGAGGCATGGAAATAGCAACGAAAGTTATTCACAAACATTTTTACTCTACCAAGAATTTTCGTGGCAATATTGACGAAAGTTCATCGCAATACAAAAATGAGTTTTTACTCTACCAAGGATTTTCATGGCAATAGCGACGAAAGTTTGTCGCAACATTCCACGATTTTTTGTTGCACATATGGAATCTGCGTCGTAAACTATTGGTGATTTTTTACTCTACCAACAAGTTTCGTGGCAATAGCGGTGAAATTTCATCGCAAATTTCCATGCTTTTTTGTCTCACATATGGCATCTGCATCGTAAGCTATTGGTGAGTTTTTTACGTTGGCACGGTTTTTTGTCCCTATTGCGACGATGTTTCGTCTCTATTGCCACACTTTTCAAGGTAAACCTATCATGAGTATGGTGACACGTGATGGCCTCATGTCATCGTTGTTTCCATAAAAACCTGGTTCGTGGATATAGCTATGAAAAAAGTTCCACGGAAAATAGTCTTTTCTTTCATGGAAAGTGCGATGGATATGTGTGGAAATAGCAGTGGAAAATCGTGGCAATTTTGGTCATATGTAGTAGTGATTGTTCATTGTTTATTATTGTTGCTACTATTGTTGAAGAGAAATATTGAGTTTGTATTCTATATCTTCAGCTGGGTGCGAAGATCAACCTTGCAGCTAGGTGCGTAGGGAGGGGAGAAAGAGAGAAAGAGAGAGAGATATGCAACTAACTGCACAAATAGAACTGCATGTTTTCATATAATAAATCAAGAAACACAATTATGTGGACGTAGCCCTAAGGAGAGGGTGAACCACATATATCTTGTTGTTCTTTTTGGTTGACGTTGTGATATTTTCTATCTGATATACTGTTATTTCATTGTTGTGTTAAAGATAAGAGATATAGCTAGCCTTGTGAAGTAAGCATAATAGTGGTAAAATCATATCTGCGATTATATTGCATTGTGTTTTGGAGTCATCTTGCAATTCCTTTGGTTGTAGACACCTATGTCCTGCAACCCCCTATAGCTACTTCGAGTGAGACTTCATCTACTTTGCAGGTGTTGCCAAAAGGGCCAGTAGTTAGGGTTTGTTGGTGCACTGTAAGAGTTGAACCCTGGGTCTTCCCCTATGCCAACAAATGGTTTCGTTGTTGGGACCGGGATATCTTTGAGGGAATGTCAAGGTGGTTTCTGTTGAAGACAAAAATTCAGAACTAGATAGAAGAACAAGAAAGGGACTTTGTCGTAGCTCAGAACAAGAACCCTAGCATTAGTACAGAAGATTGGTTGGGAAGGTACATCTTTACTGACGTGCACAGAATTTTCTTTGGAGGCGTTCATAAGGAGTTGTACGAGTGGTTAGATAGATTAGAAGATACCCAGTTTGAAATCAGATCTAGACCACCTATGGTTTGGACATCGATGCTAATCAAGAAGGTCAAGAGAGTTGATAACGTCGTGTCAAGAGCAGTAGATATTTGGTTTGATAGCACTATTAGAGGGTACATTACTAAGTTTTCTATTGACAGAGTAGAATCGTATAGTCAAGAAGAGAGGTATTTCTTTAAGGGACCTAGAGTAAAGTTTATACACTTTTTAAAGCTGAGGATTAAGATGCTATTGCATGGGAATAATATCCTGAAGATACAGTGATCGACTAGATTCCTAAAGCTAATGTTCAAGAATTCAGATAGCAACAGTGACATAGAGGCTAGACACACGGATAGTGGGAGATCATTCAGAGAGGTCCCTCTTGCGAACATGTTTAAGAATAATTACGGAGATGAGGGATTCTACAGTGGAGAAGAAGCCGATCTAATAGATGAAGAGTATCCAGAGTCTGCAAGAACAGAGGAAGTAGGGTCTGAAGAACTTCGCCAAGGAGAACCACAAACTTCAGGAACTGTGCCTACTACTGAAGTAAGTACTATTACTCCTCCTGTTGTTTTAGTAGCAGTAAGCAATTAAAGTAACCAGAGTAGTTAGAGCAATCAGAGTACTGTTACAAGAAGTTTAGTACATACTCAGTCGAGAAACCAAGGAAGATATATGGCAGATGAAATGAGGTTACCCATCTTCAAAGAAGATAGATCTAAAGATTCTGATCAGCACCGGTTATTATGCAAAGCTATATGGAGCATTAAGCAAGTCACCGATGAAGCTGTTAAGAGAGGTTAGTTTAGTACTACCTTGAGGGACCGCGTACTAAGATGGTATATGAAGTTTAATTCGGGACCTAGACAACCTAAACCGTTGAATGACATTAAGACTGCATTGAGTGAAAAATTCAAGAAGCCTAATTCAGAGTCACAATGTATTACAGAGTTGAAGGAGATCAAGTAGAAGGTAACTGGACCTGTTTGGGATTTTAATTAGAGGTTTAAGACCTTGACAGGCCATTTAAGTTTTCAGATTCCAAATGAACAACACAAGGAATGGTTCATTACTTCCCTCCCACCACACATCAAAGTTCCTCTGATGCAACAGAAAGTCACTTCACATGATGAAGCATTGGATATCACCATGAAATTAGAAGCAACCACTATAGGAGAATCTAGTCCAGGTATGAACCAGATTTTAAATCAATTAACTAGATTGTCTTTATAGGTGGAAGATATGAAGAAAGATAAGGGAAAATAGAAAAGAGAAGATATCCGGTGTATCAGATGTAAATCAGAGGGCCATGAAAAAGAGAATTGTCCCTTATTTCATGAATACTTGGCCTCTAGAGCCCTTAATCCCTTAAAGCGGGATATTGTACCTTGGTGCGAGATATGTAGAACTAGACATCACCCTGGTGAATGTTATTATATGAAAAACTATGTCCAGACACCTACCAATATTTATTGCACGTTCTGTAAATATGTGGGGCATGATGAGAAGGATTATATGGCTTATGATCTCATGCATGAAATATCAAGGGACACATATATAATTCAAGGAGAAGTACAACAAGAAGGAAATAATGAATCGTTCAACTCCCCAGGAAGAGGAAACTTCAACCCTCATGGTGGATTTAGAGGAAGAGGACGAGGAGGAGGTATGGGCAGAGGTTGAGGTCAGATTATTTGCTATAACTGCGCATAACCATGACATTTGGCAAGGGATTGTCATAACCCTTGTACTACTTGTAACTACTTTAATTCCTCTGATCACGTCATCGAAGATTGTCCAGTATTGTTAGCCAAAATTTAGGAAAGACAAGGAGGAAACCAACAAGTCTAATTAATATCAGCAGAACCTTGCGGTGAGGACCCCATAGTCACTGTTATTACTAGAGGAGGCATTGTTACAGGAGAAGATAGGGTGAATCCAGGAAAGACTACAGAAGGATCAAGGATTAGAAGAGCTGGAAAGAAGGTATTGCTCCTTGTATCCTCATAGTGTGCTATCATTTCTTTCGTGAAAATTGTCCAAGTGACGAGTGATTTTCGAGAACAGAGCCATCGATACCATAGAAATTGATTGGGTTCTAAATATAAAGAAGAAATTTGTACCTTTTGTGTATGTGGCACATTATGTAGATCAAAGAATTGCTCCATCTGAAGTATCCATGTGATTGGGTCCTTGCCATCAAACTTCCTCATATCGATCTTAGGAACGTGGTTGGTCTTCAACCAAAAGTTGGAGTTTCTCCATTCTTGATTCATCTTCCTTGTGTCCTCATCATGAATTTCATGGGACACATTTTCAGTTTTAGGTGTCCTCTCTATTAGGAAAATTTTCATTCCTTCCATGATCTCCCTTTTTAAACCATCCATTTTAGTATCCATTATTGCCTCCAATTTAGCTTTATTTGAATCCATCATCCCTTGTAGTTCATATTCTGTCACTGTCTTCTTTTGTAATTCATTTATGTACCTACGCATTTCTTCACCTTCATCAAGAGTCCAAGTAGGGATTTCTGGAGGCTTATTTGGTGTAGAAGTTCCCTTTTTGGGTGGCATGTTGGCCAAGCATCACTTTTGAACCTTGATTTTGAGGTGGTTCTTCTAGACAATCTTTCTTCTGTTGTATCTCCAAAGTTTCATCCCTTCTGGGTATGAAACTTTATTTTTTGTAGTTCTCTGATATTTCTTCTCTGCAATTCCACAGGGCTGATCAAAATTGGATGTGCCAAGTGGAATTTACGATAAATTCCCCACAACTTTATGATTTTTGTCCTTTCTAGGAGATCTCACTTGTATAGAGTGCCCCACACAAAATTATTTCTATAAAATTCTGAAACTCATACCAGAACTACTACAGACTATCCATTATCCAATGCAACCAGTCTCATGCAATTTTTATAATCTAGTAAAAAGTTATGATAGTTTTACCTGGAACACCTTCTTGAGACTAGTCAATAGACCTAGTTAGATACCCTATCTTCCATAGGGTGTATCTGAAAATTTAAGATGACCCAAAAGCTGAACGTTTTACCACGAATACCTTACTATTTTTTGTGAATAGCCTCTGGAGTTCAGGGTTTGAAACCTTACATAAAAGTTTTTATATCTAAAATTCCGCAATGACTCAGTTCAGAATGATTCCAGTACCCTATCATGCACAGGTTGTATATACGAAAGTATAAGGCCTCGAGAGCTAAAATTTTAACCCAATGTACCTTGATCTGTCTACTAAATATCCTCCAAGCCATTCCTTCTGAAACATTGTAGAAAACAATTTATAACAAAAATTCCAATGTGTCTCAGATGTAGCAGTGAAACCCCAATACCTTGAGCTCTAATACCATATGTTAAGAACCAAATATCAATATAGCATAGAAAAACCTTAGAATAAGTACTCAACGACTTGAAAAAGAGAAAAATTTAGATAATAAGCCTCTTTGAGGGGGAAACCTCCTTATTCCCAAATAAATGTACAATTACAAGATGATTCCAAATGAAAATGTCTCCTTGGTATATATAGGAGACTAGCAGGCATAATTACAACTAATGGACTAAAGACGACATAAATAAAATAAAATTATTAATGTAATATGCCCCAATTATTTAGGGCTTAACAATCTATTTGATTGAAGAGTTGTAAGTTGTGCTAAGTGCAAGTAATGATTGTAATTGCTTCATGCATTCTGTGTGAGACTTACAGAGCTAAGTGCAAGTAATTGTAAGAGACTGTGAAGAGGATGTGTGTTGTAACCCAAGGAAGGAGGATCTAGCGAGGTGCATAGATCTCTTGTCCTATGCAGAGTAGGATTTTGTGTCTCTATGCATGTAGAAGATTGAGAGAAGCTAATAAAGAAGATGAAGAGTTGGTGGATGTAGCCCCAGGGTGGGGGTGAATCACGTATATCCTGTGTTGTGAATGATTTGTGCTTTATGGTTGCTCTCTTGTTTATATGATTAAATGCTTAGTGTGTTATTAGATGGTAGATGAATCTAATATGGTAGCTTAGTGTTGAATAATGTGAATGAATGCTAGATCTGATAAATGTTAATATTCTTAGTGTTGAATCTATTTGATCTGTGTGAATATTGTGTTGATCTATTAACTAGGGTTAGGTTCGTTGTAAAGTAAGAGTGAATATTGATGAACTATAACTACTAAGTGCTCTATTGAGGAATTACAATCAAATATCTGTGTCCGAGCTAAGGTTGCAGACACTGGAGTCCTGCAACCACCCTTGCCTCTACCTCGGGTGAGACTTCATCGACTTTGCAGGTGTTGCCGAAAGGGCTGATAGTTCGGATTTTGTTGGTGCATTATTGTAGCATTGAACCCCAGTTCTATCTAGTGCAATCCTCTATGTCAATCGCTCATGGATCTGGGCCATCCCAAGTCATCACAGAAAAGAGAACCAAGCACAGAGATGACCTAGGAAATGTGAATCTAATCCCAACCATCTTACCCGACTACATCCCGCCTTTGTCTAGTGTGGTGAGTCATGATAGTGTGCTGAGATATTTTGACTACACCATGGTTACTGCATACCTCCCGAAGGGGATACATGCAGTTAGAGTGCAACAGGACAATATCGCAACGTTGAAGTTCAACGACTTCAACCTAGGAGACTGCAAGAACCATAGTATGCTTGCCCCGTATAAATACTTGACCAGGATGAAGGAAAGTGTAGAGACACTGGGTCTAATCAATATTCAGTCTTAGTTTACAACACAGCTAACCCTAATTAACAAATCAACACAGTATTCACACAAATAAAATAGATTCAACACTAAGCATACTAACATTGACCAGATCTAACATTCATTCACATTATTCAACACTAAGATACGATATTAGATTCATCTACCATCTAACAATGCACTAAGCATTTAATCTTATAAACAAGAGAGCAACCATAAATCACAAAGCATTCACAACACAAGATATACGTGGTTCACCCCCACCTTGGGGGTATGTCCACCAACTCTTCGTCTTCTTTATTAGCTTCTCTCAATCTTCTACATGGACAGAGCCACAAAATCCTACTCCACATAGGACAGGAGATCTGCACACCTTGCTAGATCCTCCTTCCCTGGGTTACAACACAAATATTTTTCATATTCTCTTACAATTACTTGCACTTAGCTCTATAAGTCTCACACAATATGCACAAAGCAATTACAATCATTACTTTCACATAGCACAACTTACAAATATTTGATCACATAGATCGAGCTACTTCCTACATCGCCTAGCTTCCTATTTATAAATTACAAAATAGGCCTAAGCATGGGTAAACCCATGGGCTGACATTCCCATACCTGTTACATAAGCCCAAAACCCAAAAATCCCTAAAAGGGGGTCGATATCCCGTGATCTCTGCTTTGATTTGCGCTCCGCCTTTAACAACCCGTCGAAGTCCAAAAAATAGGTCAAACATGACCAAGAATCCTCAAAACTTGGTCAAGGGCCAAAAAGGCCCCCAACACTCACTTGTGACTCATCCCGAGTCACTCTGATCTGGGTAGCTCTTTTTCAAAAGTCTCGAGCTTGGCTCAAGCTGCTTCAACTTGTTGTTGTGCCATGGATTCCTCTTCAGTGAACTCTTGGATGACTGCTTCATTGAAAGGTACCTCTAAGCCCTGATCCTGTTCTTCATGACAGTCTAATTCCAGCTGGTTAACTAGGTACTTCACCCAGTTAATCTGTAGGCATTCCATGCATTTCCCTGCAAGGTCAACGAAAAACCTTGTGACCTGCGTGGGTCTGTTCTTCCTTACTATATTTCCTGCAAATAATTGGCATACTAGGCACACTGTGCCATTCTGGATGGAAGCTACCTTGTAGCCTCATGTTCCCTTCTCAACTTCGTCGTAGGTATTCTTGATCTTCTGTGCTAACGGACAATCTGTGGCCTTCCCTGGATAGAAGCCCTGCGGGTCGAGTCCCTGCATGCTCAATCCAGTGATCCTATGGATCAACGTCATATCGACTATGATATGGAGGTCTAGCCATAAGTAGCCACCATGGTAACATGAGAGCAGGAGCTTAACATAGGTGTTAACCTCCTGATGCCTTCTAAAGTGTGGGATTTTCATTACATTCAACAGGGTGGGCAACGCAAGGTTCATCGTCCATGTCTAGGGGATTATTTTTGAGTTCTTCCCCTTCGTCTTGGTCAAGTATTTATACGGGGTGAGAATACTATGGTCCTTGCGGTCTCCTATGTTAAAGTCGTTGAACTATAACGTTGCGATATTGTCCTGCTGTGCTCTAATTGCGTGTATCCCCTTTGGGAGGTACGCAGTAACCTGTAGAAATTTCAATACAAATTATGTATTGCCTGGATTCTCCTGATCTAACAATTATATGCCACTATTAAATATAGAATCGCTTCTACAAATAGTCTTGCGGAATTTAAAAACATGATCTCCAATTGCAATATCAAGAAGAAAGATCAATCACACATAACACATGTGTTTTTTCGGGAAAGCATAAAGCTAAAAACCCCACTATCATATATTATGTATATCATGGATCATGAAACAATCTCATACAAAACTCTAATCCAAGAGCTATTAGTACAATACAATCGTCTCACACTTTCATGCACAAATTTGCACATTCATGTGCCAATTCTCTGCCTCTAGATAGCCTGCCTCCTCTACGTATTCCCTGCAATGAAAAACCTACAAATGAATTCTAATTTCTCTTGACTAGGTTGCGCATTGCTCATGGGCACATCAACTGTGTGTGTGATTTCATCAGTGCACTTGACTGAAATCACAACTGATAGCCAAACTGTCCCTTTCACCTGTTATCTCAACTGGGTCTCCACTAGATCTGACATGCATGTAGTTAACAATGGTAAATCTTCAGTTGCATGTGAGTTCACTGATTTTGAATTAATTAATAATTAATTCACTGAACTCTCACTAGTGTAAGTTCAGTTACAACTGGTACAACTGAGCTTAACTCACTTAATTGAGTTAAACTACTTTACAACTCACATAACTACAGTTATAATTCTGTTACAACTCCAAATCACTCAATTATAACTAATTCAAATTTCTTGTCCCACCAGTCAACCTTTTAACTCGAATTTCCTATAGTTAATTGATTTGTCATTTCAGTTTATTATTTCAAGTAATTATGAGATAATAGATTAATATTTATTGTCCAATTTATTTAAGGGAAAAATAAATTAGACACACATTTCTTGGTGACTTTTCAACACTCCCTCTCAACAAGAAAGGGATTATCCTTCACCCCAATCCTGTCTCTATGGTATTCAAATTTGCTCCTAGTGAGCACCTTCATCAGAATGTCTGCATCCTGATATTCCATAGGAATGTACTAAAGCAACATGATCTTTCGCTGCACACAATATCTGAGATGATGATACCGGATATCTATATGTTTAGATCTATCATGAAACACATGATTAATCATGAGTTTAATGCAACTCTGATTATCACAATGAATCATTGTCGGATCTAAATGAGAAACAAAAAAACCAACCAAGATATTTCTCATCTAGATAGCCTCACATGTAGCTTGAATCGCTGCAATGTATTCCACTTCCGTTGAACTGAGTGCCACAGATATTTGTTTCATGTTGTACCAAGAAACAACTATAGATCTGATACTAAAGATCCCCCCTGATGTGCTCTTTCTGTCTATTGGGCTGCCCACCCAATATGCATTTGTGAAGCCATGCAACTTCACCTCATCCATTTGTCTGTACCATAAGCCATACTCAGATGTGCCCCTCAGGTATCTCAGGACATGCTTTCCCACCTTCCAAAAGAACTTGGTAGGCTTAACCATCTCTTGACTTAGTTGGTTAACCGCATAACAAATGTTCGGTCTCATGTTCACTAAATACATTAGCGAACCCACTAACTGTCGATAGACAGTAGCATCCACTACCTCTCCAGAAGTATCATCCTCTTTCCTCCAGTTTCCTAGAAGAGGAGTATCCATGGGTTTATATCCCTCCATGTGAAACTTACCCAGTATCTCCCTTGCATACTTGCCTTGAGACACAAAAAGTTCACCATCTTGCTTCCATATTTCCAATAAAAGGAAATAATGAAGAAGACCCAAATCCTTCATATCAAACTCCTTTGAAAGGTCCTCCTCTCATGAGTGTATTAGTTGCTCATCACCAGTCAGTATTAAATCATCAACATAAAGAACAATGATTAAAATATTACCCTCCACCATTTGTCAACTGGTCTTGGGACAATTTCCCATGCCTGTTTTTGACAATGGAGTCATACTCCTCCACCATTGCATCAACCCAAATGGGATCCTACACTACTTCCTAAACGGAAGATGGTTCATTCACAATACATATTCTCATGAGAGCCATGTATCCAGTAAATTGATCAGGAGACTGTCTCTGTCTGCACTATGAAGTAGGGGCTCCTACATTATGTGAAGCTTCTAGTCTCAATTTATCAGCTTCTGTGGTGAGCTTTCTGCCATTTTTGATGGATGGATCTGCATGAGTGGCTTCCTCTAGTCCATGAACCTCCTCATGTGGCTGATCTACATATTGAGACTCATCTTTGGGAACCAACAGTTCCTCCTCCGCATGCAAGTCTATCTCCCTCTCAAGTGACAACCGCATGGATTTCCCCTCATCAAATTTTATATCCCGTCACATAACAGTCATCTTACTGTTAGGAAAATACACACAATAATTATGGGGTGTTTTTGTGTACCCCACAAATATCCCAACTTCAACAGTCAGTTCTAGCTTCTTCCTGGAATCCTTGGTCACATGCACATAAAAAGATGAGACAAAAATATTAAAATGAGAAACATCATGTTCTTACCATTGAAAGCTTCTTCAGGTGTACTCATGCCAAGTACTCTATGAGGACAATGTTTTTTTTGGATCATGTTGTCATTGATTCAGTTGGTTTGATTGATTGATGTCATTGATTGATGTCAAGTGATTGATTGATGTCAAAGGATTTATTGATTGATGATTTATGTAATATAATATGTATTTTCCTTGATGAGAATGCATAGATGAAGATGGATCAATGAGTTGTCATTGATA
>ML779265.1:564686-625002 GCA_009831015.1 Picea engelmannii
TCGCGATTTCGGGGTTTTCGTTGTCGAGTGAACTTTGCATATTGAAATCCCGATCCCCGAATCTCCGATGGCTTATCTCCCTCGCAACTTCTGCAGATCTGATGGCTGTCGGGTATCCGCTTCCAATCTGATGGCGCAGATCAATTCTTATGCATGCCAACTCCTGCGCTTAACATCTGTGCAGCTTCTCCCGATCTAACAGCTGTCGGTATTTTCGAGTGTGATCCGACGGCTCTCGGTCTCTTTCCTGTGCTCCTTGCGCATATAAGAACGCTATTCCTCCTGAGCTTATTCTCCTCGAATCCTTAGACTGCGACTTATTTATTTTTCTCGACCTCGACCATCTTCCTATCGGGTCGAATACCCTTCATCACTCTGCTTGGATATTGCTCTGTCATCATTCTTCTGCCATAGACGATTGCCATCAATGACAACCTTGACATTCTGCATCCCTGCTATTTCCATATTTCCAACAGGACAAATCCAACTTCTTGCCTTTAGACTCGGATTTTGAATGGAATTTATTCCCCTTCCCTTTCCTTGCCTTAGCAGCCAAATCACAATCCTCTTCATCATCATGCTTTTATGAAGAGCCATCTCTAGTGTTCCTCCTGAACTCCTCCTTCACTAGATCCAACCATAGTCGTTCCCAATCTGGAAATTTTTCCCTTCCATTGACAGAGTCTTGATAACTGTTCCAACTCTTGGGAAGTCCTAGGAGAGACAAGCTCACCAAATCATCATCAATTACTGTTATTCCCACACTCCCCAGCTCATCCTGACATTGGACAAACTTTATGAGATATTTTGGAATGGAGTCACCCTTCTCCATCTTGATCTTCCTGAGTTTAACTTTGAGCGCCAATTTCCTATGGTCTCTATTGTTTTGGAATAGATCCATCAAAACCTTCCACATTGCATGTGGTGTGGATTTCCCATGGAGTCTTGAGACAATGCGGTCTTGTACTCCTTCCAATAGAATCCTCCTCGCCTTTGCCACTTTCTTTTTCCATGCATCAAGATTTGCAGCATCTACAACATCTGGCTTAGGAACATCTTTGTCGATGAATTCCTTCAAGCCATTGTCTTTTAGTACTGTCTCCATCCTATCCTTCCAAGAAATGTAGTTTGAGCTACCCTCAAGTGCATAATCTAACCTCAAGCCATTGAAATCCATTTCGATCTTGAATCGGTTGTAGCACCAAGAAAGTCTTTTGGCAAATTCGAATTCTATCCAATCACAAACTCAGCTTCTGCAATATTTTGCGCTCTGATACCATGTAGAAATTTCAATATAAATTGTGTATTGCCTAGATTATCCTGATCTAACAATTATATTCCACTATTAAATACATAATTGCTTCTACAAATATTCTTGCAGAATTTAAAAACACGATCACCAATTCCAATATCAAGAAGAAAGATCAATCGCACATAACACAGGTGTTTTTTCGGGAAAGCATAAATCTAAAAACCCCACTATCATATATTATGTATATCATGGATCATGAAACAATATCATACAAAACTCTAATCCAAGAGCTCTCAGTACAATACAATCGTCTCACACTGTCATGCAAAAATTTTCACATTCATGTGCCAATTCTCTGCCTCCAGACAGCCTGCCTCCTCTGCGCAATCCCTGCAATGAAAAACCTGCAAATGAATTTGAATTTCTCTTGCCTAGGCTGCACATAGCTCATCGGCACATCCAATGCGTGTGTGATTTCATCAATGCACTTGACTGAAATCACAACCGATAGCCAAACTGTCCCTTTCACTTGTTATCTCAACTGGGTCTCGACTGGATCTGACATGCATGTAGTTAACAATGGCAAATCTTCAGTTGCATGTGAGTTCACTGATTGTGAATTAATTAATAATTAATTCACCGAACTCTCACTAGTGTAAGTTCAGTTACAACTAGTACAACTGAGCTTAACTCACTTAACTGAGTTAAACTACTTTACAACTCACATAACTACACTTATAATTATGTTACAACTCCAAATCACTCAGTTATAACTAATTCGAATTTCCTATCCCACCATTCAACCTTCTAACTTGAATTTCCTATATTTAACTGATTTTCCATTTTGGTTAATTATTTCAAGTAATTATGAGATAATAGATTAATATTTATTACCCAATTTATTTAAGGGAAAAATAAATTAGACACACATTTCTTGTTGACTTTTTAACATAACCATGGTGTATTCAAAATCTCTCGGCACACTATCATGACTCACCACACCGGCTAGAGGTGGGATGTAGTCAGGTAAGATGGTCGGGATTAGCTTCTCATTTTCTAGGTCATCTCTGTGCTTGGTTCTATTTTCTGTGACGACTTAGGATGGCCCAGATCCGTGAGCGGTTGACGGAGAGGCTTGCTCTCCTCTCGTCGATGACACTTGTACACCCATAGATATTACCCTTTCAGACATTACTCTTTCAGTCATGAGGTCAATGAGTACCTCCTTCACAGACTCTTCGACTGCGCTAAGTTCTTCAGACATACAAATTCGTGGTTGAATATCTTGGGTTTGAAGAGTAACTACTCAATGCAATGGGATGGATGGTGATAGCTCGATGATCATTGTGGGAAATCAACTAATTGACGAGCTCAGATAATCATGATTAGAAAAATTGTTCTCGGTGCAAGGATCGATGGAATAAGCAGATAACTAGGCAACAAATCTCTCCAACCGGCGAGAAGCCTTCATTAATTCAGTTATTTTCGTTACGGCATGGTCCCAACGGTCTGATGGAGAGATTTTTGACCATAAGTTTCGTTCTAACCATTTGGGGTGTTGGTCTAATGGTTATACTGTTTTCCAATGGCTATATTGCTTCACCATGGCGAAGTGTCATGTGACGGTGTTCTAATATCTAACAAAGTTCCAGTTTTGCAAATTTTCCTTCTACAAAGTTCCCTCTGGAACCTTCTATAACTTTTCGATATTTGATATCTTCTTACTTAGTTTTCTAGCCTTCTTCCCAGTGAGCTTCATCTCAGTATTCCTCTTTCCATTCTGATTCTTATCTCCTTTTGGCATAGTAACTTCGCGTTGTTGAGATTATTTCCTAGGGTTCAAGGGAAATACTTCTTCTCTATCTAGGGTAGGTGCTTCAGTCTTTTGTGAGTTTTCTTGTGTTCTTTCATCTTTGACATCCAAGTTTTTGGTTTTAAATATCTGCGATCCATTCTCATGTTCTTTAATCAATTGTGTGATCCTCCTAGTCATGAAATATTTCAACTCTTTCTTCTTTTTCTCTAAGACTTCTTCTTCTTTCCTTATGGCCTGATCCCTTTCAATCCAAGGTTTTCCTAGCAATATAGCAAATGGGGCACTATTCTCAATAAATTTAAAAACCTCAAAATCTTCCTCTGTCGAAGTTCCATGAGCACTCATAGATGTCTGGGTGAGATTTCCATGCAGGTTTATCAACTTTCCTCTAAATAATACTATTCCTCCCAATGAAGGAATCATAGCAGGCTTTCCTAAAGTTTCCCAAGTTCTTTCTGTCATAATATTCACATGTGTTTCTTCATCCAAAACATAGTCAATGTCAAAGTCTCCTATTCTTGTTTCTATGCACTCTTTTTCTTTGAAGATCTCTGATAAGTTGATATTTCGGTGGTCATTTAGGGTTTCTCTTATTTGTAGAAATACAATCTCTAATTCTTTTTGGGGTTCTGCCATGGTCTTAGTTGCTTGACCTTTCTCATGGTATTCTTGTCTTATATTCATTTTTTCAAGTTTAGCAATCATTCTAGGGAAATCTAAAACTTCATGGTCCATAGCTTTACAAAAAATACAACTATATCTTTTACCAGGGAATTCCTTAGCCAGATGTCTCGGTCTTCTGCAACTGTAACAAAGGGTTAATCCTCATTTTATTTTAAATGATCCCCATCCTTTCCTGTACTGTGCACTAGGATCATAGTAGCTAACCTGCAAAAATCTCTTTCTAGGATCCTGCATCCATTGGTTAGTCAAAACATTATTTCTATGCATAGGTATAACATATCTTTCACTATTCTTATCATATCTACTTATATAAAATCTTCTTTCTTCTAGTTGTGCCCTACTTTTCAAGCTAGGACAAAATTTATCAAGCATACCTAGATCCATACTTTTGAAAAAAACAATTCCACTTATCTTACCTTTAACAAAGCACAAATATTTCAGATCTTATCTCTTCTCTTCATATTAGACTTCTTTTCTTAGCACAGAGCTTCAAAAGTTAAGTAGGATGCTTCACACTAGGGAAATAGATCTATGCACAGAGCTTCATAGTTTCAGGTCATATCTTCGCACAAAGCTCATTTTTCCTTAGTTCCCAGCAATCACAGTTTCAAGTCCCAACAATGGAACCATTTGTTGGCATAGGGGCAGACCCGGGGTTCAACGCTACAACTACACACCAAAAAAACCCTCTATCGACCCTTTCGGCAACACCTGCGAAGAAGATGAAGTCTCACCTGAGGTAGAGGCAGGGGTGGTTGCAGGACTCCATTGTCTGCAACCTTAGCTGAGACACATATATGTGATTGTAACACCTTAACAGAGCATTTAGAAGTTATAGTTCATCAATATTCAGTCTTAGTTTACAACACAACTAACCCTAATTAACAGATCAACACAATATTCACACAGATCGAATAGATTCAACACTAAGCATACTAACATTGATCAAATATAGCATTCATTCACATTATTCATCACTAAGATACCATATTAGATTCATCTACCATCTAACAATGCACTAAGAATTTAATCATATAAATAAGAGAGAAATCATAAAGCACAAAGCATTCACAACACAGGATATACGTGGTTCACCCCCACCCTGGGGATACATCCACCAACTCTTTGTCTTCTTTATTAGCTTCTCTCAATATTCTACATGCATAGAGCCACAAAATCCTACTCTGCATAGGATAGGATATCTGTGCACCTCGCTAGATCCTCCTTCCCTGGGTTACAGTGCAAAGCCTCTTCACAGTCTCTTACAATTACTTGCACTTAGCTCTGTAAGTCTCACATAGTATCCACGAAGCAATTACAATCATTACTTTCACTTAGAACAACATACAACTCTTCGATCACATAGATCGATCTATTTCCTACATCACCTAGCTTCCTATTCATACATTACAAAATAGGCCTAAGCATGGGTAAACCCATGGGCCGACATTCCCATACCCATTACATAAGCCCAAAACCCAAAAATCCCTAAAAAGAGGTCGAGATCCCGTGATCTCTACTTCGATTTGTGCTCCACCTTCGACAACCTATCGAAGTCCAAAAAATGGGTCAAACATGACCAAGAATCCTCAAAACTTGGTCAGGGGCCAACATGCATGTTCATCAGATTCAGAAAAAACATTGGAAAACTGGCAGAACAGAATGTACGAAGTCTCTAGGCAGAGATGCGTCAGATTGACCAAGGAATTTCATTGGATCAACACAGAAGTAAGTAATCTTCCTACATTTGATGTCCTGAATCATATAGAGACATTTCTAGTTGAATTTGAAGGAATTGTACCAGTACAATAGAGGTTGTTAGCACTAGATGAAGCCTTAAACGCAACACCATCTAGATGGTGGGGGACACATAAGAAGAACATCACAGAGTGGGTACAATGTCGCACCTTATTGACAGTGCACTTTTCAGACCAATCTGAAGGATGCGAAGTTTGTTACATAGTTCAGAGTTTTCCTAAGGCCCATATGCGAAGTTGTGAGGAGGCCTGGAGCAACATTCCTAAAGAACAGTGGGTGCATAAGTTCATTAACACTTTGGATACTACGCCTATCAACTGGTATATTCAAGAAGAGTTGTGACTCATCACTACATATTGGTATGGAATGACCCAGAACTTTATAGCTACATTATTATTTGAAATTTAGTACCCCACAGTAGATAAAGATTTACAAATTGTAAGACAAAAGGTCTTTGAGGAGGCACCTAACCTCCCTTTTTCACAAGAAGAAGATGAATGGAATGCACCTCTTTAGACATTATAGATATGTTACAATATTAATGTTGATGAGGATGATGACCCTAGGGATGTAAACATTGCAGAAACTGAAGGTCGGAGAGACATAGAAGGACCAGGGATCAAATTACCTTTTATTGGACAACCTATTAAAATTAAAAAGGTTAATATTGGAACAGAGAAAACACCTAAGTTAGAAAATGTGGGAGACTATTGGGATGATTCTACTATTAGAAAGATTAAAGAAGTCCTTTGTATCTTTGTTTTTTCTACAGGATCCATCAGGGAGCTCAGGATCGAAGCTCAACCTGGATTTTGCAAAGACAAACACTGTTAGCAAGGTACACATATTTCTTCTTCTCCTTTGTATATTAGCTTGATTAGACCTAAAATATGTCAGTGTCCATGTTAAGCACCTTTCTGTCTTGGCCTTAGGAGCTTAGAGACCAAGAGGGAATCTTCTTGTCCAAGGAGGATTCACCTGTTACAGAAATTGGCGACTCCACTAGGGATTAATCAAAGCTTTCAGTTTTGGTTTTTCATGTAGATCTTGTCTTATCCTTTGTTCTATTTAGAACTTATTCACCCTGTGTGTCTGATTGAAGGTATTGATTGAATTCTTATTTCCATCACATACACTATGAATGCCAAAGTTTGACTGAGTTTTTGATTTTTTGAGCATTTTTCTGGACTTTAAGGCACCAGCGCCCCCCTGCCCATGTTATCAGAGCACTGTTGCTTCTTGTTGACCTTACATAGGGCATTATAACGCTCTGGTGCCCCTTACACTAGGGTGCTACCTTTCCTTTGAAAAAAATCTGCTAGAGTTGCATCTTTTGATGTCCAATTTTTGTTTTTTACACTTGCTCATATTTTCTTTGCCTCAGTATATCTTTCTATTGGACTTTGACACTTTGCTTTCTAAGAATTAAGCATTTTTTTGTTCAGATTTTTTACCTTTTTCCTTATTTTGAGCTTTCTTCCATTGAAAACTTGAGATCAATTCACTGTTTTCTTCTCTCTTATCTGACCGAGTGAAAACTGTGGTGAGGAACATCAGAGATCTATGAACCATCCAGTTTGGTTCTCTGAGGTTGTTTTCTCAACATCTTTCTTTTGTTTGAGATTGTTTGGTTCTTTTCCATTTTGTTTTTTCTCTTTGCTTCTTAACCACAACGAGCGTGTGTTTTGTTTGTATGAAATTTGCTTCTGATTGTATGAATATCATTAATCTTTAAATCTGATTGACATTAGAAGTTTTACATCACATTGATCATTGTTCACATATAAACAAAAGACATTTTTTAGTGATTGGTTTGAATATTAGAAGGACTTTCTGAAATATTTTAGCATTGTTTTAAGTTTGATTGATAAACAATTGCATGAGGATGTTGCATTAGTGTTTGAAAGTGAAAAGAACAAATTTTCTCCTTCCCTTAAATAGACATTCATCGAACGAAATGATCATTTATCATCTCTTATGCATTTTTGGGATTTGAGTCATAACACCATCGGTTTCACTTTCATACACCTTTTGAGAAAAGAACAGCTATAAAATGAACAATAATTAAAATAAATCTAGAATTTTTGTTTTTAGAATCTTCCACCAACATTAGACTAGGATTAGCACTTTGGATTAGGCAGTGAGCACAACTCTCCAAAGTATTCAAAACAAACAATATCATCTTGCGATAGGGAGAGAAAATCCAATTGTCGTATAAGATTTCTGGGATCCCCCTCTCACACAGGGGTTACACAGGAGGTCACGTTCGGGAGAGATATGGAGATTATCCCTCTGTTGTTTAACTGATAATAGTAGTTAGATCATATATTGGGGGTCACTTGAAGGTATACCCACGATTATGTGTGGGATCCTCTCGAGTTGATTTTGGACTTGTTATCTTGCCCATACGTTCAGACTCAATTGTCGATTGTACCTGCCCAGGGGCTGACTGCAAGTTGGTGTCTTTAGTTGCCATAATATTTAGGTACTTACACAAGGTGATGGTGAAGGGAAGTCTTCGTTGTACCTAGAACAGATGGTGGTCAAACTCACTCGGGCTCCTTGAAGGGTAAATCCACAATTACTGCGTGGAAGCTTGCACCAAGGCGTAATTCCATTAAGCAGGTTGCCATCATAACTATTCCATCATTTCCTATCCCCTTCTTGACTTGATCACATGACGTTGGATTTCATCACCAACTAGTACGGTCATTGAGAGAAGGCTTTGTTTGTTTGGTGTTGATTCCTAGATTTTTAGTGAATGTTGTTTCTTTTCGTTAGTTGGCCCTAAAATTCTTAGTGTGTGTTGTTATTCTCCAAAATTGAGCCTGTAGACGATAAAGGTCTTCGCCGCTCACGTAGGATGCAAGGGTTGCCTATGGAAGGCTACCAACCCTTACATCCTAATTCACCGGAAGACAACTACCGTGGAGAGGTAGAAAATCAATCTGACGCTAGGAGTGTTGTTACTCCTCCGTTAGACAATCCAAAAGGTGATTTGGATACGACCGAGAATCCCACCCTTCATACTACACCTGTGTCAGCAACCCCTCTCGAACCACTTTTTCTTCGTTTAGACTCCCTTCGTAACTTCATAGACGAAGAGGTACCACGATTACCCGAGAGAGATTTTATCGAAACATATATGGGACCCACAGAGCCAATCTTCGGTGATGACTATACGACTCCCATTCGTCCTACCACTATAGTAAACACAAATCCCACACCTTCTCGTTCTATATGGAGGACTTCATCAGGACACGATATCTATGAGCATTTCGAATCTATTCGAAAATCCTTTAATCCTCGTGACCCTCCTACTATTGAAACAGGACCATCTGGTCAAACTATCAATCACCCCATCGATCAGGTTATTAACTCTATTGTTACGTCAACACAATTCCATCCTAATGTTGGACTCATCACCCCTACTCATACCCAAGGCACTTCGATACCTACTCCCATTTTTCCAAACTTTAACCCTACAGCTCTGCATATCCCACCCAATTTTGATGGGACATCTTGGCACTAGAGAATGCAGACCCTTGCCAACCAAACACAACCAACTGGAGGGAAACCACCATCTAGCGGACATGTCCCTCCTAGAGGACCACCATCCCATGGTGAGCCTACCCCTACTGGGGGACAACCACCTTTTCAGGTTCCTCCTGGGGGGAAATCTCCTTTTTCCAAGCACACCCCGGTCATTAATCCACCACTGGCAGGGGGGAAACCTATGTTTGTTGGAAACCCTTCACATCCCTGGGGTGTACCTATAGGGGGCAGGTTTACACAACCCCATGTTGGGGGGCACTCATATCATAACCCATAAGGAGGAGTATCAAATCATGTTCCTTCTGGACTATCCTATGGACAACCTTATCTGGGCATCCCAAACACCACCTGGAGTCCTCAAGGACCACCACCTTATCCTCCCCAAGGGTTAAATGTTTATCCACCCCACGGGCCTAATGTGTATCCCCCTCCTAGGTCGAATTCTTACCCTCCCCAAGTGCCAAATGTTTATCCTCCCCCTGGACAAGTAAATTATCCATCTTATAATGCTTAGAACCCACCGAGTTATCCTCCTTATGAAAATGTTTCTCAACCTTCATCAAACCCTGGTTATACTGGTCAACAACCACCATATGTAGGAGGACCTACTAGATACAATTATCCATCTAACCCAGTTTATGGTCCTACTGTTGACCCTATGCCACACCAGTATCACCCTCAGGTTAACCGTCAGCTACCTTTCCTTGTGACTCTGGATCTCCCAGACTTATCCCAATTGACCAATGATCCTATACTGCATTCTCCTTACTGGCCAGTGATCCCGGATAAATTTCCTTTTGATATCCCTAAATTTGACGAAAAATCTGGAGAAGATCCAAACAACCATGTCATGACCTTCCATTTATGGTGTTCATCAAACTTCTTAATGGACGATTCTATATGTTTGCATCTTTTCCAGTGAACACTTACGGGCTCATCAACCAAGTGGTATATCGAACTACCACGTGGTTCTTTTCAATATTTCAACTCCCTTTCCATGTCTTTTCTCACACACTTCCAACTACCCATTTGATACAAGACGGGTATCGAACTATTGACCTCCCTTCATCAGACGAACTACGTGCACATCTCTGATCATATTCATGAATGGATACGATGACGAAGGTTGATAAAAGCAATCATTCCTAACCAATTATTGGTGGAATGGTTCACTAAATCACTGTTACCCCCGATTGCTCGTGATGTTTCCATGGGTGGTGTAGTCACCAAGGAAGAGGCCATTTCTCGAGCTCAGTACTTAGATTTGGTTTATTCACAATCTGATACTTCGTATGAGTTGATACCCAATGCTACCCATGCAACTACTGATCCATCTAAATCGTCATCTACTTCGCATGCGGATGGAGTTATTGGCTCTGTCAAAACCCAATCTACTTCCCAGTCATGGGACAACACAATGGTTTGCTTCGACATTTGCTCCCAGTTCGACCACACACTCCTCTGCCTCCCCCCAAACTCAAATATTTGAGGTGAATGCAGTCCAATCTGCCTCTTCACAAAAATCCAGAGATAAAAAAAGAATAATAATAATGAACAACCGAAAACTCAAACTCAAGCTCCTGCTACCAAAAAGCAGCCATAGCGGAAACTGAAATTCCCATGTCTCATTTGTGGTGATGATCACTACACTCGAGATTGTCCACATTGTGATGAGGTGGCCAAACTTTTTAAAGGTAATTCAAAACCCGTTGTGCTTACTCAACCTTTTCCACAGCAGCAATCCATGGTTGCTCAAACCCACACTCCTAGGGGAAATTCTAACCAATCGCATGATGAGGCCTCAACGAGTGCCCATATTTACATGTTTAATGGGATTGCTTTGACCACTCATTCTACGACATACGACACACCAGTTAAACTTGACAAAGCAAAAGCCACTAACAGTTCTTCACCAGATCCATCACCATCCTCCGTTAGTCCTCCATTTGTTAGTCCTCCGACCGGATCACTTCAGATCGAGAAACCTTCATTTGACTGTATATTACGCCCTCCCAAGAGAACTATTTGAAAATCTACCTTCAATCCTAGTTCATGGGCTGCCCAAAACTACAATATTGTTGAATATTTGGCTCAAGCACCGTGTGCTATGTCTGCGTTAGAATTTCTACAACACTACCCAAGTCAACGTAGAACGCTCTTGTTTGCCATTGGCACTTTCGATCCTGAGTCATCTAATAATATCACGTTTAATCTAGATAATTATAAGTCTCGACTCTCTCACCAACTATATTTTCAAATCGATGTTGTTGTTCACAATCAACAAATCCATCGAACTATCTTGGATGAGGGAGCCTCTACTTGTGTCATGTCTTTGGCTTGTTGGAAAGGCTTGAAATCACCTTCCCTTAACAAATCCCCTACGATGTTACGCTCTTTTGATGGGCAAGGTTTTCATCCTCATGGACTTTTACAGTCCTTATCAGTTCAGTTGGGCGACAAAACCGTCATTGTTGACGTCGAGGTGGTCGATTCTCCCCTCAATTACAACTTGTTACTCGGAAGAAGTTGGTTCTACACTATGATTTCCGTCACTTCATCGGTGTTTCGATGTGTACAATTCCCTCATCAAGGAAATATTGTCACTATCGATCAATTAGATTTATGTACACTTGATCCTCGCGCTCCTGCTACCAACAACATTCCTTTCTTGGGAGATCAAAAGATTACGTATGAAAGCATTGGTGTTGACTTCTTGAAATATTCTAGCCTTATGGGTACCTTCCCTACACCACTTCCACCCACCACACATCATATTTCCACCATCAATATGATTTCAACTACAACTTATCAATCTCTGGAATCGTCTGACCCTTGGATTGTGCCTATTCCTCTGGAATTCGATGCACTAGGTGACACCATGCCACTTAGTCCAGCCAAGGCCACATATGTTGCTATTAAATCTACCTCTCCCTCCTCAGATGACCAACATCTATTAGCACCCGATACCTACTTGATGCCACCGTGGTTAAATTCCTTATTGTCTTCCATCGATTACTTTTCCCAAATTTTTCCTTCTGATGAATCTATAATGGAAATGCTTAGCATTGATGATGTACCTTGGGATGATAACCATCATCGATCCTCTTTTATTCTGCCTCTCGAAGAAATTCAAGAAGACATACACTCTGTCTTCCCTCCTACCGTTGTCTATTTTACGCAATCTCCCATCCTGACACAAGATACTCTTTCTGAGGGGAATTTAGGCAACATTTCTACTACGATCGTTATTTCCATTTCGATCAAAGAAGGCATTGTGGAAAACATTAACCTCAGTGCTAATTGCACACTCGAGGAAGTGATCTCTTACACCGTCCTATTTAAACAATTTCACGATGTCTTCACTTGGAGCTATGAATAAATGCCAGGGATCGACCCGTCGATCGTTGTGCATGAAATCAAGACTTACCCAGGTGTGAAACTTGTCCGACGGAAACTCCGCCCGGTGCATCCTAAGAAAACTGCAACTATAAAGCTATAAGTTGAGAAACTTTTGATATATGGCTTTATCTATCTTGTCCCCTTGACGGAATGGGTTTCTAACCTTGTTCCATTCGCTAAGAAACAAGGGTCCATTCGTGTCTGTGTTGATTACATGGATCTTAATAAGGCTTGTCCAAAGGACAATTACCCTACACCCTTCATCGACCAAATCATTGATAATTGAGCTAGTAGTGTAATTTTCTCTTTCATGGCTGGATTTTCAGGGTATAACCAGATCGAGATTTTACCCATCGATCAGCATAAGACGGCCTTCATCTGCCCATGGGGCACTTTTGCTTATCGGAAGCTACCATTTTGGCCTTAAAAATGTTGGTGCTACTTTCTAGCAGGCCATGTCCTATGTTTTCCATGATATCAAACATATTGCGGAACCCTACCTCAACGATTTACCTGCCCACTCATCTAGACGATCCGATTATATCAATCATCTATGGGCTATTTTTCTTCGATGTCGGTTCTACCGCATTTGTTTGAACCCACATAAATGTATCTTTGTTGTCGAATTAGGATGACTCCTCGGTTTCGTGTTCTCCAAAGATGGGATTCGGGTGGATCCCTTAAAAATTAAAGCTATTCTTGCTTTACCTCCACCTAATAATCTAACACAACTCCAAAGTTTGCAATGGAAAGAAAACTTTCTTCGCTACTTCATTTGTAACTACGCTGAGATTACTAAAGGATTCATGTGATTGTTGTAGAAAGACACCCCTTTCATCTAGGATGACACTGCTCAACGATCCTTTGATTCTCTCAAGCATGCATTGACCCACGCACCTTTGTTACATCCTCTGGATTATACGAAGGACTACATCCTTGACTTAGCCACCTCTGATGCCACCATTGCGATGGTGTTGGTTCAAGAGGACCCCAATGGTGAAGAACATGTGATATATTACATGAGCAAGAGTTTATCTGGACCCGAACTCCGATATTCACATGTCAAGAAGTTGGCTTTGGAAACCATCATCGTTGTCCAGAGATTTCGCCACTACATATTGCTACGCGCCACCACCGTTATTGTAGACTCAAACCCCATGTATCATATCTTGACATGTCAAGTGCTTGGGGGAAAATACTCCAAATGGATCATCATCCTTCAAGAATTCGATCTTGAATTTGTGAAGTCTAAAGCCAAAAATTCCCTGGTGTTTGCGGAGATTATTTGCGACCTTCCCCATGTCGATGAAGATACTGTGCCCAGAGATTCTCTCCCTGATGAAACTTTGTTCCTCATCAGCACATCCGACCCCTAGTATGGACATATTCTCCTTTATCTCTAGACCCAACTTTTTCAGCCTGACATATCCCGTGAAGAACATCGACGTATTTGTCACCATTCTCTTCGATACCTTATCATCGACGACACTTTGTATCGCCATGGTATTGATACTATCCTTCGACGATGTTTGACTCACGAGGAGGTTGAATGCATTCTGAATAACTGTCACCTTGGAGCATGTGGCGATCATCTTTCTGAGATGGCTACAACCAATAAAATTTTACGTGCCGGCTACTTTTGGCCCTCGATTTTCAAAGATTGTATTGAGGCGGTCAAAAAATGCCCACCCTACTAAGTTTTTACCAAAAAGGCACGAACCCACCCTACTCCATTGCATCCCATTATTTCCATTGACCCCTTTGCCAAATGGGGTATCGATTTCATGCAGTGTAAGCCTACCTCATCCGGGGGGTACGGTTATATAATCGTCACCATCGATTACTTTACAAAATGGACTGAGGCTATGCCTACCTTTCTGAACAATGGCCGTACCACAACTCTTTTCTTTTTTAACCACATAATCACTCATTTTTGTGTACCACACACCATTGTCACTGATCACGGTTCACACTTTAAGAACCATATGATGAGTGAGTTGCATGCCAAGTTGGGTTTTCGCCATGAACACTCATCTCTATACTACCCTCAGGCCAATGGACAAGTTGAAGCCATCAACAAAGTCCTTAAAACCATGATTCAACATATGGTAGGGGCCAACAAAACATTCTGGCATCTACAACTTTTCTCCGCTCTCTGGGCTTATCGTACCTCCATAAAAACTGCAACTGGATTCACTCCTTTCTAGTTAGTATATGGCATCAAAGTTTTTTTACCAATCGAGTGTGAAATTCCATCGCTAAAACTTAATGTAGAACTCCTTCCCCATGCCTCTTCTGAAGAAGAATGTTTCTTACATCTGACTAGGCTGGATGAAACACATTGTGATGCTACTCTCGTTAACGATACACATAAAAAATGGATCAAAAATCAATACGAAAAATCCTTTCACCCTCAGAATTTTGCAGAAGGAGACCTAGTCCTCGTCTACGACCAGGCTCATGACAAGTTAGGGACAAGTAAACTAGAACCTCTGTGGCATGGCCCTTACATAGTGAAACTTTTTTTGCACAGAGGCGCCTACGGGTTAGTTGATTATGATGGAATCTCCCTAGGTGAGCCCCGGAACGGGATTTACCTTAATAAGTACTATGCCTAGATCACCTAGCATGCGTTCTTTGTACACTATTGTATTTTAGTTTGGTGTGTCTTTTTCTTTTGCATGCTCGAGTTTTTAACTTTTCCACTCATATTGTGTCTTGCGTTTTCATGTGCAGATGACATCTTCCTTTCCTATCTTTGTCGGGTTTGCGTATGGCGCTAGTTGACACACCCAGAATGTTGCTTCTGCAGCTTGGGTCATTTACCATTCTGACGAGTTGGTGAGTTCATGAAGTATTTACTTAGGATCAGTGACTAATAACATGGCAGCGTATCATGCTGTCATTGGACTTTTGACTGAAGCCTCCTCCCTAGGTGTCTCTCGTATAATCGTTAATCTACACTCACAACTCGTGGTATGTCAACTTAATCGTATCTACGCTATTTGTAATCCTATATTGCTACATCTCCACTTACAAGTTTGTCTCCTTGAATGAATGTTTGATTTTATTGAATACAAACATATTCCAAGAGAACTCAATAATATTTTAGATTCGTTAGCCAATTACATCATGGATCGGTATGTCTCACATAGATAAGGTTTCATAAAGGAAAATAAATTGTACACCACATGTAAATTAAAACACATCACATTAAAGGCATCATTATTTGTAAATCATTTGGCACTGTAAAAACTTGGAACTGTATATATATATGGCGTGACTGAAAATGTTTGATTACATCAAAAATCATGGGTCTTAACACCCATATAATATCGTCTGACAGGTCATACAATCATCAGAGAGTCTCTAGTCTCTTTGCACTGCATTATGCTGCGAGTAACATATCACTGCATGGACTACTCGTCTTAGCAAAGAGTTGATATTGTCGGGAACCTCCACGGTGTGTCTCTATAGATGGAGGGGCACCTCTTGCCTCTGCAAAGGAGGGCTACCCATTGTAAGGCCTTGGAGGTTTCTTTCAACCTCCTGGAGACCTACCACTGCCACCCCTGGAGCTAATGCAACCTGAGCGTTCTCGCGACGTCTCGGTATTGGTATCTCATCTGGATGCACTTCCCCCTTGTCTGCATGATGAAACGATACATCCATTAGAAAATATTCTACGTACCCTAAATATATATATATATATATTAAATCAAAAAACACTTGACAAGGTATTGTTTTGGTCTCTTACCTGATGCATCCCCATCTACCCCTGCTGGTATAACCAAATACATACTACCTCGGAAGTCCACCTTGGCATATGGGAAGTCATCTATCTAGAAATATTGGCATCTCAGCCAAGCGAAGAAATCATTGGTGAAGTTAAACTCTGACTCTTCTACTAGTCTCGGAGATAGACTAGTCCATCACTCCATCTGTGGTTCTCCCATTGGTCATACTGCTAAGGCTATTTGAGGTTGCATCTAAGGGATGCATTCTAAGAAGAATGAGACCAAGAAAGAACCATATCCAAACTATTTTTGATGCCCTGCTCTGCATCTTGTAATTTGTTCCTTTATGTTCTAAAGAAACCCTGCACTCTAGTTAAACAGTGTTGTCTCTAAACACTGTAAACCGTAGGCCACCTGTGATCTTGATGCTAGATGCGCACTGGTTCTTCTTGTTGCACTCATGATGGCAAACACAATAGATCAAAGAGGTAATTCTCTGATATCTTGGATTGGGATTCTACCTCCCACCGATCTCTCTCCTGGGACACAATGATGTGATAGGTACTCCTACACGGGCGCAGGAAGTACCCTCTGTTCGAATAAAACTATAGGGACCCCTCTTTTCAAGAGGCCAGTCAGGAAGTACACATCTTCCAACTCGATGGTTAGAAACTACGTTCCAATTTGTAACCCTTGTTCCGTGATGTCCCATAAACTGATCATATGCTCAAGCAGAAGGATCTCTTTCTTCATTTTTTATCATTTAAAGAATTTGAGAAGACCACAATCTCTCAGTGCGTCCCGCGCTCAAGGACTCCGCAAAGCGGCCACATCACCAAGCTCATGCTCTCGTTCTTTCCACTCAATCATGGTTGTTGCCAAAGTCACCTACAATCATCAACACAAATTTTCATTAGTAATGTTTCGGCAATTTTTCGGGAAATTGTAAAAGCTTTAAATTTTATATCTATTTTGTCTAAAAAATTCACTTCCCCTCTATCACACTTCACTACACCAACGGAGCCCTATGAATACCACAACGAATACCACAACGTTTTCAAAAACGTTTTCAAACCACAACGAATACCACTCACGATTTCATGAATGCGTGGGCATTTTTTTAGGGTTTTTTATTGTTTTTTTTGGGCAAACGATCTACCCACTACAATATCAATGCGTTGGCACTCTTTCCATAAGCTTGAGAAGGTAATTTAAAAAATGGGCAACACTTCTCCACCGTTTGGAGAAGGGCCAAATTGTAAACCGTGTAAACGAAAGAAGGAAAGATAAGAACTTACCTAGTCCAAACGACGACGGAAATGGTTGACCGTAGCTTCGGTGCCGAGCAAAACAAGATTCACCTCCAAAATGTGAATTCTCCACTGCTACAAATCCTTACACAAATGAAATGGTAATTAGCATTTTTCTTGTATTACTATTTATAAATTTTCATTTTTTGCACAAGTATAGTTATTTTTGGTTTTTGAAAATACTTTGGAGGCCTCATTAATCCCCTGGAATGCAGTTCTGACTTTTTTGACAGATTTCGGAGCAGTTTTGATCGTTTTTTCATCTTGTCACATTCACGAGCATAATCTTAGTTCATTCTCAAGCTCAAAAAATATAAGAATGCGCCGAGTAAAATTTTATCTCTTTTTCGGACCTGCATGGATACACGAAAAAGGAACCCCCTGGAGTCTTCTTTAAGCTCTTTTTAGACTCTCTAAACATGAAAAGATTGTCGAGTGATCTTGCTTCCTTTCCCACTCGTTAAAATGTTCGTAAGAGCGTCTTTCGGGTGATAATTTATCTATTTTTCGACCTCGTGAAACTAATATTATGAAAAAGGACTACACTGGAGTCTTCTTTAAGTCATTTTCAGACTCTTTAAAAATTAAAAACTATAGAGTTTACCTTCTCTGGACTCGTTAAAAAAAAATTTACATTGAAGGGCCCATACGGGACCAAACCCTTACTTCTTTTGGTTCGTTAAAAAGGAAGAGGAACTTGCCGAAGGTGAGTTATATCAAGCATGTGTTACCCTCCTCAATCTCGTTAAATCAAAAAGAGGTACTCATCTATCTGGATGGGGGAAAAAATCAAAGAAGCAAGACAAACAGTTTTTTGAGAACATTACCAGTAATCTTTACAATCGCCCTTGAACACGACATTTTGTTTTTGCATGTATTTTAATCCGCTGAACCTCTACATTTAACTAATCCTCTGAGTTCTCTTACTCCTTTGGGTCACCTGATGCAAGTCACCGTATCCATTGCATTATCGTGTTTTGGTCCATGTCATGTTTCTGCCGTCATGCCTCAGTGTTCAAGGGAAGTATCTGCCTAAAGAGTCAACCATCACAAATCCATGTTTCAATACCCGTGTCAGTCCATTTGATCTGCTAATTACATCTCTATGTCATTTTCGTGTCGTTGATGGGGGATGCATCAAGGCCCTCCTGCGACAAGTCTATCCCTGTTGACTTCAGTACATTATCTAGGGATTATACCTAGAAACCCGTTAGTACCTTGGGACCTGCATGCCTTAATGGCAGGCCTCCTCGCATCCGACAGTGGGTTTACATCATTGACCTCTGATCAGATGATTCTACGGATGTTCGACTTCAGAACATCTATTCGCATTCCTTGGAGTGTACTAGAGTACCTTGGGAATCATCGACATCAATGGTGATCTCCCTCGTGCTTGTTAACGATTTACCTCATTGATCGATAATCAAGTGGTTTCTTCCATGTTTGACATCAATAAATTTATTCACATGGTTAGATTTGTACTACATCGGGATCGGTAAGAAGACCCTGGGTTGATTCATCACTCTGATATATACTTGGCCCTGGCTGCGAAAGGAGATTATTTGAGTACATTAATATATATATTGAGGTGCTTAACATGGACACTGACATATTTTAGGTCTAATCAAATACTCATCTTACACAACTCAGCACCGACTGAGAAGAGGATTCAATCCTCAACAGATACCAATCTGTCAATAGGTACCTGACCTGTCAGTAGTGCAACACGTGTATGTACGTGCCCTACCAATAGTGCAGCCCGTGTATGTATGCGGTCTAACTCATAGTAGCCTGTGTGTGCCTCCTTAAGAACTAGGGTTTTCTCTCTCCATTAAAACTTGGATCTTTTGCATCCTCTCTCACATCCAATTCTTCCCTTCAATGTCCAATCACAACACATATCCAACAACTTACTCATGCTCCTCAACCATACAATATGAATGTTACTCAATCATGTATAAGTAACCAGTATACTATGGCAACCATATCAGTACTGAAACATAAGAGTGTTGCTCACTTAGTCAATGAACCAATAAAACCATATCACAACAACCATACCAAGAATTCCTTAAGCATTCACCATATCATAAGCAAGAATTTCCATCAAAACAATCATGTAACCATACCAGAACTTCTATGGAAGATCTGAGCCCATAGAATGCAAATCTGAAACTTGCTTCAGCCTTCAAGAACCTGGCACCAACTCACACTCAATTCTCCATGACTTTCTTCAACTGTACGTGCTCTAATCTCCATCAGCCTGCGTGTGTACGCGCCCTGCCTTACTGTAGCCTGCGTATGTACGTACTCTGGCTCATTGTAGCTCGTGTGCTACTTTAGAAACTAGGGTTTCTAAACTTTTGAAACTTTCACCGTCAATATCTCAGACTTACAGAAACTTTGATGCGTCCATGAGAACTTGCAATCACTCTCTTACTCAGAATATATCTTCAATATATTCTCAAGAGAGATATCTTTACAGGAGACCCTTGCCTCTTATTTATACTCTCCAAGTAGCATCCTTAGAAGCATCCACTAGGACACTTTATCCACATATCCACTTTATCCACATAGCCACCTTTATCCAACTTTGTCCACTTAGTCACTTTGTTCACATGGCCACTTGTCCATTTAACCCTCTTTCCTTATTTTTAGGGTTATTCCATTTATAACCACTTTCCATAATTAGAAAGTTCTTCATTAACATTATTATTTAAATAATCCTCTTTCACTTCATCATTTCACTTTATTATTTAAATAATTTATTCTTTGTAAACACTTTGACTTCTTTGACCTTTTAGGGATTCTAGCCAACGTATGAGGGTCCTCCAACTTCACAAGGCCATAAATCTCAAACCGTGAGGAGTTATGTGACGTTCCACATACCACCAAAAATGGCATGACAAGAACTATCCATCTAGGATAGTTTCACTGAAAAATTTAATGATCTTCATCTCATTATTCCACAACTAAACATGGGTTCTCTAACCATACTTCTAGAATAACTCAACCGCAAAGCATCTTCCCGTGAGGTATTTCACCATAAGGGGACCACTTTGGAGTTCATTCATTTTTACTTCCTATCAACCATGACAAGACAATAATGAGTCATCTTTACATCAATCCAACTGGAATAATCCGTGACAATACATCACTATGACATTGTCCCTTTGTCATTGATACTATGCATGACCACATGATCCAACGATCAAAACATTAATGCATCCATCCATCTATGCATCATATATCAATGAAAACACATCGATCCATATTCATCTATGCACGAATTCATTTATCAATGACTTCACTTGACATCCATTCATTTACAACAATGACAATACATACTTCATCAATATACTATGACAAGACTTTACTCCTTTGACATCAATCCTTTGACATGAATGACAACATGATCCAACAATATTCACCTGTCCGCAGGAGAATTTTCCTACAACACTTTTATAGAAGGAGGGGGCCATGCTGGCCTAGAATCATAGTCTTGATTACAACCATATTTAGTGTTATAGAATTACTATCAGGGTGTTATCTTCAAGCACCAAGAAGACAACATTTAATGTACAGGTTCTCTGTTTGTTTTGGTTCATGGATGAAATATGGTATATGGGTAAATTGTTGTCGATGTTGATACACAAGTTTACTATTTTTTGGTCTCTTCATATCAAGGATTTCACATGGTAGTCAGTTCACATGTTTTTGGTTGGTAGCACAAACTTCTATTTTAGACCACTAGATGGTCACTTTTGTACCGATATATTTAAAACAAGGGATACTAGTCACCTATATGTTTATTTGAAGCATCAACCCCTCTTAATGATGCATCTTGTAGTATTCTTTTTGCACGGGGCATATTCAGAAAGGGAGATTAGAAAGACTAAATTCATGACTCCTCATGAATTCTTCAGAATGTAAATTTTCTTTTCATATGAAATAAAATTTACGCTTTTTTTCTTTGGAAAACAATATTCAAAAGGAAATTTATGGTTTGATTTGATTTGTATGGATTCACATTTAAAAGATTTATTTAATTTTGTGTTTAATTGACTTGATTGGACCCTTACAAAAGAAGGTTTGAAGGTTTAGCATTTCATTAATCAATGAAATTGTAGACATTTATATATTTTTTTAAATCATAAGCGAGACATATAGTGATGGATTTGGTGTATTAATCAATGTCTATAGGAGCCAAATCAAATGGTCAATTATTATTTACAAAAGGTTTTGTATTAATGTATTAATTTGGATTTTTAAACTAGTGATTTTTTTGTTACTGTGGTTGGTTGGCTAGATGGTGATGTTGTTGGCCTTGGGATTTGGGAGTAGTTGTGGCAGTGTGATTACTTCAGCAAAATAGAGCTCAAAATTAGAGTGCATTTAGTGTTGCGGTGTTAATTTGCATTCATCTAATTGTGTTATGTAGTCATGTTATTAATTGTGTGGACAAGCGCTCCTCAGTATCCATCTTGGCACCCAGATATGCAACCTTGAATTCCTCATGGCCTAGATACACAAATTGATTCAGCTTGGATATGAAAACTAGTTCGACCCTAGTTTGTAGGTGCAAATTGATTCAACTTGGATCTGCAAACTAGTTCAACCCCGGTTTGTAGGTGAAGGAGATAAAAACTCCTCAGGATCTCACTGCAACACTAAACACTTCTACAAACAGGAGAGAGAACAAATGATCTAACCGAGATCTGTATATTAATGTACAAGAATGAAGTTTTTTTTATACAATGAAATAGTCCCATATAGTTTTCTGGGCAGATAAGATCACCTACGTGAGCTTACATCTCACAAAGCTAATCTGCAATGGAATTTAATGCATTGGAACTCTAACACCCGCGATAAGTGAAATGTAGGGAGAAAACAAAAAAAAACAAAAAAAATGATTCCCGACAACAAGGCTCGATAAGGTACCCATATACAAATCTAGTAAATGGAGCAAAGGAGAAAAACCAATAGAAAAAAAATCCTCCCCAAAAGAGAGAATACATCATAAAAATGAAAAAGTGAAAAAGTGAAGGTAGGAGGATCTCATTGCATGTAAGAGGCCTTCGAACCCTTGTGCACCACTGAGTCAAAAAATAGAGCCAGATAAATAGAGTCATGTTCACATCCAAATATTTTGATGGAATTCAAGCTTCCGATGAAAAAAAAACAGATCTACAACCAACAATGTGCAGATGCACCAATCTCTTTCGATCTGATCTGATCTAGATCTGGAAGATTTGATCTTAATATTGAAGATCACACAACCAACAAATATCTCTCAAAAAAATGAGAAGGGGTTTGCAGATATTGGTTCTGATACCATGAAGGAGATAAAAAGTCCTCAGGATCACATTGAAACACTAAACATTTCTACAAACAAGACAGAGAACGAATGATCTAAATTAGATCTGTATATTAAGGTACCATAATGAAGGTTTATTTATACAATGAAATAGGCCCAATGATAGTTGTCACAACTGGGCGGATAAGATCAAAGGTGACATTATAGATCACAAAGATAATCTCCATTGGAACTCTAATAGTAGGATCAATTCCCTTGGATTTTTTGTTGGTGAATATACATAAAATACGTAGTCTAAACGTTCTACATTTTAACCTTTTTGGGGGCATTTTTTTGACAAGTTTTTCCTAAAATTGGGCTGGGAATTTAGAAAATTGTAAATTTCAATGGTTAAGATTACATATTCTAGATGCCCTAGAGTTTTTAAGGAAGATGAATTAGTTTATGCATTAAAAAAATGGATTAAGCAATGTAAAATTGTGATTTAGCCAATAATTAAGTTTCCGAATTCAATAATAATTTCCTTCAAAAAAAACGTAAACATAAAATTGTTTTTAAATATAAATAACCTCTTCTACTTCTCGTGAAGGCTATTATAGGGTTTCTTGCGTTGATCCATTCACAGTTCATAGAAATCCATGACATCATCATCTCCTTTCAAATCTTTTCCATCGTCGCTACTGATGGAGAAATATACTCTGGAAGCACTACATCCCATGGGGGACAATGCCAGTAGGAAAAAATATCCTTGGCGGACAAAGCAAGTAGAGAAAAAAATGCCAACAAAAACAAACAATTCAATTTCTTTCCACAACATGCAAGGTGCCCTAAACAAATCAAAGAAAATCATACAGTTATACTATCCTAGAATTTGACTAAAATAAATTTGAAATCACAAGGGTATACTATCCTAGCATTCTTTTTTTTTTTAATCAAATTCTTTTGCACTAGTTTAGGAAAATTGTTGAAACCAAACCATTCTCTTAGAAGATTCAAACCCACAGGATAGGCCAAAAAACCCGACGACCCAAAAAAGGTGAAGGATGGGCGTTTATATTTTCCACTTATGCTCCTCATTCATTCTCATCCTCCTTGGAAATTCCATTTTCTTAATTATAAGAGAGACGAAAACTGGAAAATGAGGCAGGAAAATATAATGGTCATGAGAATTGAAGGAGGACTATTAGGACAGGGAAAGGAAGTTCATGAGAAAAGAAGGAGGACCATTAAGAGGGGAAAGTATTGGGATCTTGATTGAAATGGATTAGATGGTTCAAAACTACCAATGTTTTCTTCCTATACCTTCAAGTTAGTATTTTGTTTTTTAATAAGTTTTCCTTGAGGCTTAAGTTATATGCTTATAATGCCTTTAATGTTTATAATGAAATGCACACATGAAGTATTGTGTTATTGGCTTTCATCATTTTAATTTGAAAAGGTGAAGTTCATTGTTGGGCACTTGAGTATTTTGTAATGCAATTCATGGTAATTTGATAAGCTGTAGTCTAAATGTGCTACATTTTCTTTTATCTTTTCTGGGCATATTTTCTAGGGATATTTCCCCTAAATCCGGTGAGATATTGTCGGGTCTACATATTTGAGTGGTCAAATATGTATAATCTGGGTACTCTAGGGGGTTTTCAGCACATTGAATCCATTTCTACATTCATAAATGCAATTTAAACAACAAGAAGAGTTGTGATTTTAAGCGGATTTATGTTGTCGGATTCCGATGAGGAGGGGAAAAATGTAGAATAATTAGATAATACCATTTGATAACGGGTTAAATTGAATAGAATGAATGAAGCAAGGAAACCTCTCTCAAGAAAGTTTCCAATTCCTTCAAGTAGGATAAATTTATACTCGATGGCGATCATACTCCAGCTTGTAGTTTTTGTCTTCTTATTTCATTATCGTGTAATTCATATTTTGAATAATGCATATGGATTAATTGAGTCATCTATGAATCATGGTTTGCATTTTATTGGATTCTGGATCAATTTCCAAAGTGAGTGTCGATCGACACGGAAACTCATATGGTCATGATTGAGGTAAATCTACAATGTCCCATACTTGAAAAAAAACTCTTTGTGTTATTTTGGTTTAATCTATTTTTCTACTTAGCACATAGAACTTTGTTTTAATTCTCTGTTTTGTAGGGTTTTGGGTATGAGAAAGAGGGACAACCCTTTGGGATTTCTATAATTGATATATTTGTCAATACTATGGATTCTCTTAAGGAGCCTCCACTTGGTTACTGCAAATATAATTTTGTCGTGGATTATCTCATTGGAAAAGGTTGTTTACTATGTATCTAGTGATGGTGTTGCCATGTTAACATTTTAGTCACAATTTTTAAGAATCAAAATTTGCAAGAAAGTGGGTTCCTTTTTGTAAAATGTTTAGCATTGATCCTCGTGCATTTGAGTAGTACTTTAAAAAATATATATTATTTAAAAGACGAATTACAACCATCCTTCATGAAAGATCACATGGATACAAAGGTATACACTATTAAGATTGCTTAGTTTACTTTTTTTTATCATTCTCCTCTAGTTGTCTAGTCTCTAATATCACATTTCATACTTGATGTTGATCTATAAATTGAGTATGAATAGGATGGAACATCGTGCCTTTAGAACAATGTGCAAGACCATCCAAGAATGATATAGTTTGGTCTTTAAGATCTTTAATGTACAAAATATTTTTTTAGCATTTAGTCTTATTAGAACATGTCACACACTATCCAACACTATCTGCAAATGCACACTTGAAAATTTCCTTTTGATAATAGTTACTCAATTCATGAATTACAAGTATTTTTTAGTCATAGTAGAGGACGTGATACTAATGGAATTGAAATAGTTTACTTCTTAAGCCCTAGATATTGAGTTATTACATTTCTATTTTAATATTAGTGTTGTTGGATAGACCATTTAATTGTAATTGTACCATTTGTCTCCTCTATATACCAAGGAGACCTAGTTTTAGAAATCATCTCATCTTGTACATTTGTTCTATTGTAAAAGGAGGTTTCCCCCTCAAAGAGGCTTCACATTCATTCTTCTTTTATTCTCAAGGCATGGAGTTACTTCTCTTTTTCCTTTGTTTCTATTTGAGGTGTTTGATGCATAACATTTGGTTTCAAAGCATACAATCCTTGGGTTTGGCTCATTCAAATGAGTCATATTGATATTTCTACTAAAAAAAAATAAAATTATAGTTTCACATCGTGGATTTTGTTTTATTCGGAGGAGACATAGAAAAATACCTATGGTTAAAATTACAAATTTTGTTTCACTATACTTTCAAATACATAGCTTGTGGAAATTAGGATTTCTGACTAATCCTGAAATTAGTCTCAAATGCGTCATCTTGGAATTTTTTCTATAATATAACTTTCTCTGGGAGATTTCAAATAGATAATTTTTTTAGAAACTGAGAAGACATATTTTACAGTGCCAGATGAATATTTTGCACCCATATCATCCTTTCATTTTCACCTTTTTGCAGCCTATATCATTACATTTATCCACTCTTGAAAGGTATACACTCTAAGAGCTTCATCAAGTAATTAATATATGCTTTTTAGGAATTTCCCACATTTTGATGGATGTTTAAAATATAATTTGTTGTTACCTGATGGTTACCGGAATTTGTAGTAGTTTTGTGATAGGGTATAGATTTCCAGTAACAAGCCAGTGGTTTCCAAATGACCAATTGTTACCGGATTTCCTGTAGTGGCCTACCATTCCTAGAATTTTGGTAACAATTCATCGATTTGCATATGGGCGTTGTTTTAAGATCAAATCGATCACATGGGTTTTGTTTAGAAGGATATCGATATGGCCTGTTTGATATTTAGTCGACCTCAACCTCATCACAAGGTTCATGAGCTCATGGTTAAATATCTGGTCAATGCTAGCTAAACGAAAGGGAATTTCATGCTCCATGTCATGAAATTCATCAACAATGAAACCAAAACTGATTCTCTCTATCTTGGTGATCGATCCAACAAGGCGCACACATATTTTTATCCTAAAATAAGTCGAGTAATGAATACAACGGTTTAATATATGAATGTTAAGCGATCTAATGTTATCTAGTAACGTCATTCCTTTTATGTAATTGTAAATCGTCTATATATGTCATGATTCATGTCTAGTGAAGGGGATAACAATATTAGAATCAGACAATATTCGAGCAAGGAATTGTGATTGATACTCTGTAATTTTCCATTTGGACAATATGATGATAATATAAAGATCATGTTGATGTATTTTGTGGGTTCAGTTGTTGTACTTTTAACTGCAGTGCGTTCTCATCCAGGAGGCCCCCTGACCTAAGTATGTATTGCATCTTAGTTAGTTGACTTTAGCTGCATTTAGTTTCTGCATTCACGGATTTGATTGTTTTCCTAAATTCTTGTTTTGTTTATTCATGCTTTTACTCAGTTCATTATTTCCTGTTGCATGCTCTTTAAATTCTAATTTCTGATTTGATTTATTTTACAAAATCTCTTTGATTAGATATGAGTTTTAATGGTTTTAAGTTACAAGAATTGTTCAAATAGTTGAAAGAACAATATGAGAGATTGCCACATGAATACTTCTAGCAGGACTGAAAGACTGTGACTAGTTTAATGAACAGGTATAGTTCTAATATTTTGATCTTGATTCCTAAATTGACTTATACAGAAGAGTTGTTCTTTGAATTCACTTGTTTACATGATAAGATAACTTAACACTTTTATTGTTAGCCACCTAGTTCTGTATATATTTTCCCAACATCTCATGAGTTTAGGAATCTTAGATTGATGATTAAAATGTAACAAAATTTAGCATATAAATTGCCAGACATTTTTGGTGCCGTTTCCAGTGAGATGTTAAAGGGATTACAGCATTGGTAGTTTGGTTCTTTAGTTTTTCATTCTTTTAATATTTTTGTATCTAATTTTTGTTGCGCTAACATTTAAGATTTGGGGGAGGAGAAACGATAAGACAAAAGGTAAGAACCTATGCATTCATTTTAGTGTGTTTCTCCAAGACCTTGTCATGTTGGTACAATGTGTTTCCTTGATTTAAGTGTGTTTTCTTTTTAGTCTAATGGTTCATGGAAAGAAGAAACTAACTTATGTTAAAGGATAAATTGGTGACAACAGGGTCTTAGTAGCATGAGGTGTTCAAGTACATTGTCATTGCCAATATTGATTAAGTTTTCTTTGAGTGTGGTGTGTTTCATTTATGAGGTTAATTTCATTCATCTATTTAATATTAAGGGTAAAATTATTACAAGATTAAGGAATTTATGATTTTTTTGTGACTAGCATTCTACATATATTGGATTAGTGATGTTAAGATGCAAAGACGACCTTACTATATAATTTTTGTAGTGTAAAATCCTGACACTTTCACTTTAGTGAGTCTGCTATTCCATTGGATCTAAATTATGCTAGTACTATATAAATAGGTTTAGAAGTAGTAAGGGTAGATTTCATAGACAATTTTTTTAAGTATTCTAATTAAAGGTGTTTCAAGAACCTCCATCTATTTTTAAGTAGGAACACTTCACCAGTGAGAAGAATCTAAAGATGTTAAAGTGTTTGTTGAGCAAAGGAGGATATCTTACTCCAAGAAATTTCTCAAATTCTTGTATCGAGATCATAGCAACAATCATAGACAAATATGCATCCCAGGAGGTGATAAAAGAGAAAAGGATCCATGAGAAGCTTATGTCAATGTTTCATCGAAACCTGCATAGGAGATCTAGCTAAATCAAGTACAAACAAATCTTATCAAGAAAGGAAGAGAGATTTAATATGGAAGAATGAGAAAATATATTCACACTACTCCAATGAGTTGATGATTGATACATAGATGATGATCAATATGATACAATGAATTAGTGGAATACACTCATATATAGGAAATAAAATGCCATAATAGCAAAATGCATGCATACATAATAGCATAATAGTGATGATCTAAAATAGAAAGTCTAAAATGGAACTAATCAGTTAACTCCCACTGAACCAACATGCCAAAAATAGAAATTTCTCCAACACTCCCGCTAAACATCACTATGGAGTAAAAAATGAGTCCTAGCTACTAGGCCATATTAGGTAATCATGTACAATGCAACTAATGAACACTGAATAAAAACAAGGAAAGAGGGAAAACCATGTGGGAACAAAACCCCACCTCAAAAGACAATGCATCAAAAGAAGAAAAGGCAGCTGCTAGGCAATTGTGTTCTTCACTGCAAGACGATCCCGTAAAGTATAAAACTTCTGCTCACTGAAATTATTCATGAATATATAGAAATATTTATGGATCTGGTGAATTCCTTTGGAAACATATCTATCCTTGTACCTCTTGATCCTGTGGACCCATATACACCTGAAAATATTCCTTTCTTGTGGAAGTGGAACTAGATCCATAAATTGATTCTTTAGGAGTGAGTCATAATCCTTTTGCATGGTTGCTTGCCATAATGGCTTTCCCACAACCTTATTGTAGGTCTACGGATCAGTATATTGAACCATATATCAATGCATGGGCATCGTTGGTTTGGAAGCTGAAGGTACATGAGAAGTATCCTCATGATGAGATTGAGTCCTCCTCGAATTCAATGGATTCCCTACAAGAACACATGATGCATGAAGTGTTAATTGTTCCCTCTTGGGAATTTGTTGAAGCTTCGACATTGGCTTCTTATCTGGCTGTACTACCTGCTTATTTCCATGTACAAAATTTGAGTGTATGGAATCATCTATGATGTCTAAAACTAATGTAAGCATAAGAGTATATGCATGTTGCACTGAAGGTGCATGCAAATTATTATCCTTATGTGTAAGTAGACAAGAGGAGTCACCATCAGAAAACATAGTGAATTTATACAACCTTGACTCGTGATCCACCTCACCAATTGTAATGATGGAATTGTCATGCATGTCAAGTAAATAAACTGAATCTGACGTAAATTCAACCTTTTTACCTTTCTCAGTGATTTGATAAACTCAGAGTATATTCATAGAAAGATTTGGAACATGTAAAACATTCTCAAAACTACCATTATGGAGTTCTACTCTCCCCTCCCCTGCTACTGCTACTGGAGTATCATCCCCCATGAAAATACGGGGTCTTGAGCATGGAATCAAAGAAGATAAAACTTCCTCTTTCACTACCATATGATGGGATGCAATAGAATCTGTTATCCATGAATCAAATGAGCAATTAATTGCAACAAGAGCATGATGATTACCTTTCTTGGGAGTAGGATATTCTTCCTTCTTCTTCTTGACTCCCTTTGGAATGAAGTTTCCAAGGTTGTTTTGTTGAATTACCTATTCCATAAGATCGATTTGTTTCTTCATGCATGTGGATTCTTCATGATTCGGTTTATTGTAGTAAGTGCATTGCTTTCCCTTCTTCTTCTTGGAATCTAAAGAATCTTTGGAACCTGAAGAATTGTTAAAAGGTTTGGAATAACCCTCCTTCTCGTTCTGTTTCTCCTTCCTGTTTTGTTTGGATGATCCTTTTCCATCATGCATGGTGAGTGCATCTACTTTGGATCCTTGATTAGGCCCATCTGAATGATTTTTTCTTGCTCATGTGTGAGAGAATCAATGAATTTATCCATAGTAGGCATATTCCAATTGTTCCCATAAGATACCTTCCTAAATGGAAAGTGGAAACATAGAAAACATATTATGGTCCTAGCTTGGCCAAGATTGTTAGAATAAGTTGGTCCACCTGTTTACACTTATCAATACCACAAGATGCTAAGCGCAATATCAAATATTTAAACATAGTGAAGAAATCCTATATATTATCAAAAATTTTAGGGTCCAATGTATTCAACTCTACCTCAAGCATATGACCTCTCATCTGATCCTGCTTTCCAAACAGACTTTCCAAGGTGGTCCAGATCACGTTTGGAGTCTTGCATGCAGCAACATGAAACCATAGATCAATTGAAATCAATTCAAGAATAATTCATGTGGCTTCATCCTTTCGGTTCACCCATCTCATATTCTCAATTGCTGATGTAGGCTATGTTTCAGTCCCCATCGTCAAGTTGTACATTCCTTTCCTTCTGAGTTGGAATTATGTCTTGGGTTTCCAATAAAAATAATTGTATGGTGTGAGGATTACCACCAAGTTTGACTGTAGAATATATGACATATCCATCTCTCCCAGTGTTTCTGAGAACCCCTAAAAATTTACTCTCAATCTGCAAGTGAAAAACTGAGAAATCACTGCAGAAATGGCACTTTAAGTGAAAGTTCATATCAATTTCAGGAGACAATATTTTAACTTAATTTCTAAGAAAATGGTGGGGAATATCACCAAACGGTTGAAAACCCAATTGCAGAATCGATCGATTTACTTTTTTTAAGAATCGTTTCCTTAGAAAATTAATATTTTGGGAGAAATCACTACCGAAAGGTATGACCATGGATTTTGCTTGCCAAAACTTTGATTTTCCTTATTCTCTGGCTTGTCTGGTTTGCTCCAAGAAGCGTAGCTCTGATACCATGTCAATGTTTGATCGAAACCTACACAAGAGATCGAGCTAAATCAAGTAAAAACAAAGATTATCAACAAAGTAAGAGATATTCAATATGGAAGAATGAGAAAATATATTCACACTACTCAAATGATCTGATGATTGATACATAGATGATGATCAATATGATACAATGAATGAGTGGAATACACTCATATATAGGACATAACATTCCATAATAGAAAAATGCATTCATGCATAATATCATAATAGTGATGATCTAAAATATAAAGTCTAAAATAGAACTAGTCAGTTAACTCCCACTGAACTAGTGTGCCGAAAATAGAAATTTCTTCAACAACTTCCACAAGAGGAGAATCTAGAAGAGTTTTACAGCTCTCCCTATAAGTACCTAGAGAAGAACAAAGATTCATGGAAAATATCTGATGAAGAGCACACACTAGAGCCAAATATCGAATAATTTATTACATGCTTGTCATTGGACCCTTTGTGCATTCAAGAGTGCAATGAGAAAATTTCAAAGGAACTTTGTTGCACGACAAAGGAAGACATACAAATGATTTCCAATGAACAAAATGAGGGCTACGAGAATGAGGACTACATTGAATCTTAGTTCCAACTGGTATCCCCTATCCTAGGGATAACTAAGGAGATTATGTCTTGAGGCCCACACGTCCTAGACATAGAGTATCGAGAGCCATATTGATTTGGGCCTCGCCCTGGAGGGCCCATCCTTTTCGCCAGCACTTGCCATCTATCAACAACAACAACATCCATCCCATCAGCCTAATTCTAAAGTAGCAGTAGGTCTTGCTCCATGAGGTAATGAGTCTGGGTATCATGGTATGTGTCTGATTCTCAAAACATTTGAATATGTGCATTTAATTCTCTTTTTCTTCATGACGTTTCCTTGGACATTATGCCTTTTAACTTTCCCATACCTCGAGGGGGTGACAAAGTTCCCTAGAAAGTTGGTTCCCTTAGGGATCAGTTTCCACTGGGTGGGTCTATGAAAGGTCATCGCCCATTCCTTCTATACTTATAACTTTTCATCATTTCCCCTCTCATCTATCCCCTACATTGGTTTAGGCATTGGGTTTTCCAAGATAGTAAGGGTTGTACCTTGCCTTGTGGGAAGAAGGGGATAAAGGCCTTGAGGGTAAAAGTAGCAGGAAAAAGTTAAAAGTCAAAGATCAAAACTTGAGATGTTTCTCCCAGGGATCCCTGAGAAAGCAATAAAAGGCTTCTCAATAAGAAAAGGGGGGACCCATAAAATAAAACAAAACTCAAGACCTAGTTGGTGGATAGGGAGTCTCATCATGAGGAAGCCTATTAGGTCCATGGGCATGTAGTGGTATGACACTACTATTCATATGGTCACCATGCCAGGGTAGTGTCTCTTGGTGGAATAGCCAAGAGAAAGGGGGTCTCATCATGAGCCAAGCTTCTCATCTCCGTGAAATTCTTGTGGGTAACGCTATCACCACTAGTCACCACGCTAGGGAAGTGTCCTCTAGCTATTCTCTTGAAAGAAAAAACAATAAGACAAAGAGTAAAAATGCAGTGAATGGGATAGGAAACAATTGCATCCATGACAAGGTGCAACTCACCTTTTATAGAGGCACCCACAAGTAAGACCTACATTTCCCTGTTATCACTGCACCCCTTGCCCAAACATCCCCTACACCATCTCATCCATTTACATGACCTATATTGGTATTCACTTGGAAAAACCCCACACCTGATTGAAATTAGCCCAACAGGACATCCTGAGACCCTATCCAAACCCAGCTTGTAGAATAGCATAACGTCTTTGAGCACTTGTGTAACGACCCTAATTAAATAAATGTTTAAAGATCATAAAGTAAAATTAATTAAGGAAAGTAATTATGGTTAACCAAGTAATAATTTAATTATAGATCACATTTAAAGACCTGAGAAATATAATTTAAAGGATCAATGAAAATGATATAAAATGGTTGCGTATGCAGGGCAAGAAGCCAGAAATCCCGAGAAGATAAAACATTTATGGAAGGAGTATGGAGGGTGGTTGAGAGAGTAAATGCAGGAGGCAGTCGGGAGGAATAAGGGTGGAAAGAGGGGGATGAGAGCACCATTCGACGGGAGGGGACGGAATGGATGTTGTGGACGGCTGTGTCTCACCGTGAGCAGAGATTCTGCGTATTGGCTGTGAGCCTGTGATATTTTGTGGACTGTTGGCTTGCTGTGAGAAAGGAACAGAGTGTTCTGGACTATGACTTTTGATCAGTTGAGCCACTGCGTTGCTAGAGGTTTTGGGCACGAGGGCCAGGATATCCGTAGATATCCTAGAGCTAGGTCGTTTTCCTAGTTGGCAGGGTGGACATTAGTTTTGGGCAGTTTTTCTGTGTTTGCAGTAGGACGGGACTGTGGAGCAGGTAGCAAGAGGGCAACGACAAGGCATCTGGCAACGGGAATTAGCATCAGAACCAGGTAACCTGTTAAATTATGCATTTATTTCATTCTGCTATGAACCGTTAATCTGGATAAATCTAAATTACTGATGTTGCTGTAACGAAAATCAATAGTATGCTATGAAGTTAACGTTTTCAGTTATTAAATAAATTGTTTATGGAAATAAATACTGTTTAGAATTATTTGGTTGTTACAACTTGTTTGGGAAAAGGGGGGTTTTATGCACATGTTTGGGTAACTTGATTATTAGATGTCATTTGTTGTTCCTGAGTTTATGTTTTAAGGCTATAAAACATACCGTCAAGGCATCCGTAAATAATTTAATAAAAAGATTTGGAAATAAGGAATCAAAGAAAGATCAGAACAGATTCAGTTTCTCAACTGTCTCTGTCTTGCTTCCTGTTTCTCTTGGATGCTAATGTCTCGCTCAATAGCAGCCCATGATCGTTCTAACTCAACCCTATTGGTTGGTGTTTGTAAAATAGTGTTAAATAAACTTAGGGCAATGTTGGTTTGATCCCGAAGGCTCGGTTCTACGTTAGGTTGTCTAATACTAGGGACAGTCATGGATGATAAGGTTTAAAAGATTTATAAATGGGTTTTTAATCAATTGGTTACTTCTGATTTTCAGAGATGAGATTAATGAAAACAACTTTTAAAATCTAAAACAGTAATGTAAAACACATTCAAGGCCGTTTCCTGATTTCATAACAATTTTGAAATTATAGACAACAAAACACACTATAGGGAAATATAAGGCTTTTATCAAGACATAATCTTATATTTCAATTAACGATGATGAAAGAAAAACAAGATTTCTAACAGAGTTAAGTATTAAGGAACAAAAGGTTTTACAAGTCTTAAAACTGCTAAAGCAATTTCAGAGGAAAGACTGTAAAACATTCAACATCCAAACCAATCTGAAATAATAAACAAAGATGCATATAACTTCAAATCAATCACTTATTAGAAAACATTTAAAAGGAAAATTTAAAAAAGCATGAAAAACAGGGGAAGACACATAGTTACGAAGTTGCAGGATCCAGAATCTCATTTGTGATTTATATTACAATGAAATTCAAAACTGATGTTACAAAAATGACTCTCTCCCAAAATTTCTGAAGCCCTTTCTTAGCCTTTTGAAACTATATTTATACATTTCTATCAAATTTTCTCATTGGTAACTAACCAACTCCCTAATATTACAGTTACATAAAATAATGTCAACCGTTTACAATTTCTTTCAAAATTCTAATAAATAAAAACATTTAAAAAGTTTTAAATTTGCGTCGACGAACTTTCTTTCTCTGTTTCAACGCATTGAACACATTTTCCCAAAAAGTTTACTAAGATCCTAGGAGCCTCAGGTATCTCATTAGCTTCAAAAGAGAAAAATCTCCTCTGTAATTCTGGCAATCTACTTTCTATCATACTTTCTGTGAACTTCATTGTTTTCAACTTTAAACTCGAATTCACCATCCACTTGTTAATCTCTGTGATGTTGATCAATTTGATGTTTGAAATTTCCGCTTTCTTTTCCTCGAGCTCTTCTCTAAATCCTAGTTGATGCTTGGCTATATTTACTTCACCTAACAACCCAGAACAACCATCTGTTTCGATATTCAATGAATCTTTTTCAACGAGATCGAAGATTCCTTGGCAATCTTCGTTAACTTCTTTTGTGATTCTTTTATATTCAGCCAATTTTGATTCCCATACTTTTATCATTATATCCCCTTTTACCTGTTCAGAAATAGATAATTTCTGATTTTTTCCAATTTCTTCTTTTAGTGACTGCTTTTTGAAAAGTATTCCTTGTTGCTTTGGTTTCTCTTTCTTTCTATAACACATTTTCCATGGACTTATTTGATTCCTGAAAATAATTCTGTATTATTTCCAGATTACAGAATACTTTCTGTTGTTCCTCTTTTATTTTTGCATATATCTCTGATGCTTGTGTCCTGAAATGTTCAATTTCAATTACCTAGTTAGCAATAGAAATAATCTTGTCTTACAAAAATTTATTTTCTTCTCCTAACTTTTGAACCTGTTCTTGAGTGACCTATATCATGTGTTTTGCCTCATCCAAGTTTTTATTCAACTTTTGGATTTCTTGCATATCTTTGAGTCTAGCTTGTTCTAGACCCTTCTGTATTCCCCAACCAATATTTATTTCATTTTCCTTTAATCTGTCTTGCAACTGAATTATTTCTTGATCCTTCTGCTCAAGCATAGTTGTTAGATTTCCCACAGAATATATATTAGTTGATGCTATAGAACCCATTGTTCCTGCTAATTCTGTAGTGAACTCTCCATCCTTGAGTTTCTTTCCATCAATGATAACTTTATGTCTTTTAATCGTTCCTTCTCCTGCCCATCATTTAATTCCTCAAATCAAACACAGACACAAGCTCTTTTAAAACGTGTTTGATTCCATTTCTTCAACCAATTTAACAATTAAATCACAATGAAACCATACTACTAAAAACCTTGTTCCCATCTCTGATGGTGCAATAAAACGATACGATGCACGATATCCATAAATTATATGCAGTAGATAGTCAAGACACAATTATCAATTTATACCATGTTGTAGGAAACACACAGACCAACGCATAATGCAAAGAAGCATTTATGTGACTGTACATATCCAATTACTCCCAATCAACCAATTAAACCATGTTGAGTTATTGATTTATCTATCATAATAAAAGAATGCAGCAACTATATATCAACTATCATTTCCAATTACAACTGTGTAATCAATCTGATCAAACAAAGATGAGCCAATAATCAAAACCATTGTCGATGCTACTCAACCAACTCATGAAAGTCAACAAGATAACCGATAGGGTGTAACTAGTTCAGTTCATCAAAATCAGGCTCTATAACTGATGACAAAAAAAAAACAAGGGTTTGCTAAGGTGAACCAACACAAAGAGACTGGAGGTCGACCTTAGGTGAGAAAACCTTGAGACAAGCATGATGGAACCACGCGCATTATAACCCTTATCTTGTATGATAGGGAGACAGTTCGACACCAGGAATGATAGACCAAATGATGAGGAATAGAGGCTCCTTACTGGGCAGTAACCAACATCAAGAACACACAAGGGTATAACCCTCGTGGTTTTCCCCAAAAGCTGAATAATGCTAATAGAAATGTAGAGCCCAGGTAATAGAATCTAACCCTAAAGCAAGCCTTTTGGAATAATTTCCATCATAACCAACTATGCAGATACCAATAACATAAAATGAGCCCACAACCAGGTGGAAAACTATATGCAGTGACCCAAAGGTGGTTCAAAAATTACACAACAACCCCATAACACCGAATACGACCGAGTGTGGTGACAAAGACTATGAGGAGACGGTCACCAAGTCCATATAGAATGAAACCCTCCAACAAAAACCCATAGAGATAACAGAGAGCCATCATGGCTTCCACCACACAAAACAGTCAATGAAATCACGACTTCAACCATCAAATTTTCCAATTGCAACGAATAATACAAACATCCATTCTAGAGAAACACCACAAGTTTACACAGTTTCTAGCCTCAAGAAAAACATATACAAATACATCACCGAGCCAACATTTATTTCATAAACAGAGTGAATTCATGGATGGGCGAAAAAAACATACTTGTAACCAAATGACCTTAAAAATGCGATCTTGGTCGAGAAGTTCCCTCCACACCTGAATATCAGAGCTTAACCACAACAAAGATCGAATGAACAATAACCAAGCTAGAGTGATGGCTAGTGGCAAAAGTATGGAGTGACGTGCATTTACTGCACGTCGCTTCCATCCTCCCTTCATTCAATTGCGTAGTACATGATAGCCAACCAAACATAATCCATGTCATTAATCCATGCATCGAAACTTGCATACATTGCTTGCAAAATGCTCCACCTGATCCATACTAACCATTAATCCAAAACATACTATAAAATATATCACATGTGCCTTCATATAACTCAATAAAATCGTATAGCCACTAACATTGCTAGTTAGGACTAACATCAACCCCTTTAAATTTCAATTGCACATAGTATAGCATAGCATATTTTCTTTTTTTGGATCTATTCCATATTTCTTTTGGTCTCTTTTTATAACTAACATGTGTCTTGTGCAAGTGGAACAAGTGACGAATCATGGCTACAATAGCAATGTAATGCCAGCGAACATAAGTCATTTATAACATGGGTTTAGAGCTTAGAGTAATGAAAAAAACACATAAAATCCATTATCCATATGTCATTAAGTCGCAAATAAAACCATTATTTCATCATCAATCATGTAGAACCCTATAAGCAGTGTCAAACAATAGCATAAATTTGTAATAAGACTATCTCTGATCCTCCAATCTACAAGGGGGTCCCACTGTTGGGGCTAAGAAATTTCCTATTTTCATCCACCTTTCCCTTCATCATTCTTCACATTTCATCACCCCATTAACCTTTCATGGTATAATTTCCATAAATATGCTTGGGTTTCACCTTATTGTTCTCCACTTTATTCATTTTAGTATTAAAAGGGAATTTGTGATTAAATGTTAGAAAATTAGCATGTTTTTATATATATATCAAAAATGTGTGAGATTTTTAATGTGTAGGAATATGTGAAGGATTAATTCAAAAGGGCTTCTTGAACACTTCCTCCACCATTTCAATATTTGAGGAGATAATTCAAGCCCATTACAAGGAGAAGATCATGGATATTTGGTTGGAATATATTATCCAAGATATATGAGAGATATGTGTGAGGATTTGAAGGGATTATATTTTGTAATAATGGGAAATAGGTTGAGAGAAAAATGGATCTATAATTATGAGATGGTTATCTTATCTTCAAATCTCTCGTGTATAAAAGAGAGTGATCTCTCTTCATGAGGGGGTAGTAATCAGTTGGGGAATTAGAGTAGTAATCAAGTAATCAAGTAGAGAATTAGAGTAGTCATTAATGGTAGTCATTTGGATTTGAAAGAAAGAGATTCTTAGCTTTGATCCATGGATTTGGTTTTCATGCTTTCATTATTTTGTTGTGAAGATTGATTTGATTATTATAATGTAAGATTTCTTCATTGGTGTGAGATCACATATGTTGTTGTGTTATTCAACTCTTCACATGTTGTATTTTCTTATTCCTTCATTTAGTTCTCCATTCATAGATTAATTTCATTTACGTAATTTCCCATTCTTAGATTAATTTCATTTACGCAACTAGATTAATTCAATTCCAAGTCGTGTGTTTCAATTTACTGCATTAGATTAATGATTCAATTTCAGTTATATCTTAAACATTAGATTAGATTAGTCCCTCTTCAATCTTGCATATACTTTGTGTGTGCTTCGTAAGTTTACGAACTTCGGACTGACAAATTAGATAGTTGGGAAAGTACTACAACTCAATTAATACAACATTAGTTCGGCTCAATATAACGACTGTCGTTCCCTTGTCACGATTGTTGTTCCTTTTGTAAGTAGTGTTGTTCATTTGAATGGAACAATTGTCTTTCCTTTTGTTACAATTGTTGTCCCTTTGCAAGGGTTACATCTCTAGAGGATGGGTATTGAAAACGAAATGTAAGAGCCTACGTAGGCGATAAGTAAAACGCTTGTGCTAGTGCCTACCTTTGGATGATGCATAGAGGTTATATTTTAGGACATCTTTAGAGCCCAACATTTTGGCATCGTTGTCGGGGAAGCACGATGGATTGAGGTATTAGTTTCTTTTTCATTTCAATTCATGCAAGTCTGATCTAGACGTGTTGGTAAGAGGTCATAGAAGCTCATGAGAGGAGACTCCTCATGTTCTCCCTACCAACTAGGTAGAAGTAATTTCAATTTATGCAAGAGTATTTAATTCATGCAAGTGTGATCTAGAAGTGTTGGTAAGGGGTCATAGAATCTCATGAGAGGAGACTCCTCATGTTCTCCCTACCAACTAGGTAAAAGTAGTTTCAATTTCCACAAGAGAAGTTTCAATTTCTGCAAGTGTGATCTACATGTGTTGGTTCTAAGGGTCATAGAGCTACTTCAGTGTAGATTCCTCACTGTCCCTACCAACTATCAGGAACGTTTTAATTTCTGCAACTGTGAAGAGTAATTTTTTTTTATGTTTTAGCAAAAGTGTTTTTTTTCATTTTGATTTGGGTGTTGTAAGAATCATTTTTTTTAACATGATTTAACAATGAATTTAATCTTGGAACAACTCACTCAGATCCTAGAAAAAGTCGGGATCTCCTCTTCTCTTGAAGAGGAGATCTTGACATCAGCCGAAATCTTATTCACTCCTCCTGAGGTGAACGAAGAATCAACATACGAAGAACCTTGCATATTTAATGAAGAACCATTAGGCGTGCAAGAGGTCGAGGAGGACAGCGAGGAGCTGTAGCATGATCTGATTAAGACAAATTACGCCTATGAAATCCTGATCGAACGTTGGTTTCAAGAAAGTACTAGGTTAGTTCCACTTACTTTTCCTTTTTATTTTGTTAATTTAGACCTTCAACATCTAATTTCGCACGTTCATACATATTCGTGACTGTCAATTGTGAAATTGAAAGATAACATATTTTTATTTCTATTGCATGCATGGCTACATTGGTTGTTTGATTATATGTAACTAATATCTCATTTCTAATTAGCATAGTGTAGGTAGGGTTTTATTTTCAAGTTTTTTATTTTTACAAGAATAAGTATGCTCTCCTCCATGCTTCGTGCAATTGCGAGTATCAGAAAGTAGGATGACTGATCGATTGATTTCAGGAATATCAATTAATTAACGAAACAAAAAAAATTGCCTAATCTATTTTTTTTCATCTTCCATTTGCTCATAAATTTTTAAAGCCTGCAAGATAAATTTTTATTTTTTTATATAATAAGAGAAATGAATGAAAAATTGTGCATCCTCCAGCTGCAAATCAAAGCAATAAAACAGTAAGTACAGAGAGAAATATATATATATATATATATATATATATATATATATATATATATATATATATATATATATATATATATATATATATATAATAATAATTAATGGTTTAATGGTCTAACACGCAGAGCCTTGGCTACCACATCCTTCACCTTACCAAAAAATAAAATATATGCATTTTCTTCATAACTAAGAAAGGAATTTATCTATGCATGTATTGCTTGCGTAAATGATTTGACATTGTGGTTGCAAAATTCTCCATGTATATTCTGCTCAACTTCATCATTGCTTATCTAATGTGGTGGAAAGAAGATGCTTCCCAGCATGTAAAAGCTGCATGGGGGATCACAATCCCAAATATGGGTTTTGTATGCCAGTTACTGCAGTGTCCAAAGAGGGTGCATGCAGCTCCATTGAGTCCAATTGTTGATCTGGGACTTGCGAGAAATTTTACTGTGTCTTCATTGGCTTGCACAGAGGTGTTACTAGCATACAAACTGTGGAATATCGGCCTCCCAAATAATAAATGTTGGTCACATATGATGTTCCTTTTGACTGTGTACCAATAGTTGGGGGCAACGGCTTTGCTGCCTCATTTCACCTCATGAGATATTTGTGGAATCAGATCATCTCTTCCAAGTGGATCACATTAAAGTGTATTGTTTTATAAAAGTGAGAAATCAATAGAAGATCATTTGATTATTCTTTTTTCGATACGTCCAACCAAATACAAATATTTTCGTCGACCATAGGTTGCAAATCCCATTTATATCTGAAACAGCCTGCGTCTATAGTTCCAAGCCAGCACATATATACAGTTGGTTGTGTGATAAGAATGACTTTAACTGGCATTTATCTGGAAGTTTTGTTGTTGGAAATCAATGAAGATTTTTATTGGTAGTATTATCTCCAGAACGTTAGCCTCCATGAGTTTGCCACGAGGGCACAAAAATCCGGTGTTATGAACGCCCTGTTGATTAGGATACATCTGTTGTAGATCCGTTATGGGAAATGGGCGAAATATTGCCCAGATCCAATTTATTTTATCCATCGAGCGCTAGTTCACGTCTAATTATTTTGCTAGCTATGCCTATTGTACCAGACAAAATAATATCAGGTCGCTCTTTATATTAATCTGGACGTTCTTGCTATCTCAAGATTTGATTGTTTCAATAAGAAGGAATTATTTTTTTATTTTATTTTATCTTTCAAATCACTTGAGCGCACTTATTAATTAAGAATTAATTAATTTCATTAAAGAAAGGGCGACAACTCTAACCATGTGCAACGGGTCGTTTACTTGCGTTTTCTTATAAGAGTCTCCTGAATTATCCAAATAATTTGCAAGAATTCTGTAAGTGTTTCCTGTGAGAAATAGTTGTTCCGACGGGTCAGATGCAATAGGAGTTCCCACCAAGATGATATCCTTAAATGCTATTTTAAAAATGAGCTTCTACAACCCTGCCACATTCTTTGGGGTTCATGTGACTTCCACTCCCATGGATCTCATGTACTATCATCTTGTAGTTGCCTCAGGCCAGATAAAACGGTTGATGGGTGAGATGGAGGAAACAATGGCAGAGCTTGAAGAAAGTAAATATAAGCTTGCATGTTTGAAATCACAGAGGGATGCATCACTTGGAGCATCTTTACCAAACTTGCATTTAGTGAATAAAAATTGACTTGGACAAATTTGGGGATAAGTCAAGAAAATTGAGAGAGATAGAAGCGACATTGGAAGAACTTAAGAAATTAGAGGAAAATCAACTAGAAGAGCTCCAAGAAGCACAACAAGAAAACATTAAAATTTCACAGCAAATGGATCACATGCAGGACTCTTTAAACAATGGAAATCATGTTCTTTCATCTAGACCCTACCTTTTACTAAACGACCAACTTCAATGCCTGAAAGATGAAGTGGATCGTTATCAGTATGAAGTTGAAACCTTACAGGCTGAAAGGGATAGAATTTTGCATCGTGAGAAGGGAATGAACTTGAAACATGAATCATATGAGGTTGCAAGGAGGGCAACTAGAGTTTATGTGGAGGCAAAGTTGGGATAGAGATGAAAATACTGATATTTTTTTCCATATGATGGCCTTCTATTCTTATGACCAGCCACATACATGTGGACCAGAGCCTGTTATATGTTGTTAGTTTGACTTTGGTAGGATGCCTGGTTTTGGCTATGGAGCTTTCCCATGGGGATACAATCCAGTTGAGAATACTTCTATGAATGTGAAAGAAAGAGCCTTGAAGCTCTTGGATCGATACAAAAAAATTCTATCTTGTACAAAAAAAATACCCTTCTTGTGCCTTTAGGATATGATTTTCGTTACACCACTGTGGAGGAAGCAGAAGCTCAATATAGGAATTATCAGACACTATTTGACTATGCAGGTAACCATTGTATACAACCACTTTAGACCAGGCCTCATGCAAAGGATGTCAAGGTGTCGATATGGGTACGTGCACGTAGCCAATAATAACTACGAAAAATGGGGAATATATGCAATTGGAGGAAGCATGAATCCCACATGCATCCCACCATCAGAAGTGAAAGGAAATTTTTCTGTGGCCCCAGACGAGGATTATTGGGAGCAAGATATTTGAAACACGATGGTTGGTTTCAGATCCATGTATATTTGCAATATTCTGGTATAGTTGTGATGCTACTTGGATTTCTTTTTGTTGCAGCTGAACTCAGAGGATTTCACATAGAATCTCTGCATGTGAAGTTTGGCGTGGAAGCTATTTTTTTTGGCATGTTGGCAGTCAGTCAATGCTTACTTGTGCAAAGAACTTTGGCAAATGGACAGCAAAGACCGGACTTACAATTTTTAGGTGACATAAACTTTTGACACATTCATGGTGGCTTGAGCTATAGGTATATGAAAGTTAACATGCATCGTTTGTTTTCTTTTCTTCTTTTTCTTTTCTTTTATTTTTTATTTTTTTATTCGTTTGTTTTAATATAAAACAATTATAATAACAAAAAAAATTGTTTGTTTTATTATAAACAATTTCTTTTTTTATAATAACCCCCTCAAAAAAAACATATATTGTTTTTATTTCTTTTGTTTTATTATAAACAAAAAAAAAATAATGTAATAAAATTAGGTCAAACATAAAAATAATAAAAAATAAAAAATTCATAAAAGATAAAAACAAATTATAAAAATTAAATAACAAAAACAAATAACATTGCAAATGGACGTTTTTATAAATTCCTGAAAACAAATGGAAACATGTTTTTTCGATTTACGCTAAGCAAGCAATCAACGATGAAACAAGCATGCGCAATGATCACGACAAGACGTATAAAAAACATTTTATTTACTTTGTCGCATTTGTCCTTCTTTCTACATGTTATATTTTCGAACATCTCACAAGTTTTCTTGAAGGATTTGTACTAAGTTTTTTCAGGCACGCGCTCGATTGCATCTTGTTGATGAAGTGATTTTCAAATATCACAAAAAAATTCAAAAAAAAACCATGTCTTATGGACTGCTTGAAGGAATTGATTCTCTTCTTACACATCATGGCGTTTGCAGTTACACAAAAACATTTTCATAAACCCATTTGCGTCATGAATGTCTTGCTCCAGTTCTCCTTCAAAGAATATTGTTCATCCCTGTGTTGAATCCCATCTTCTATTGAATTATCCTTCATGACTTTGCACATGTCTATCTTTCTAAGTCGCATACATCTCTTTAGATTTTTTTCATTTCAGTTTTCTTTGTCAATAAAACTATCCAGCTCCCTTTCCATGACTACATTGTCTTGCCATACACACTATTACTACTGATATCTTTTCATTTATAGTCCTACCACTCTTTTTATCAGAACTTGCATTGACTGATGTGGGATTCCTTAAGGCCCACCTTTCAACAAGTTTTTCCCCATTGACCTCAACACCTTATATGGGATATAGACTAGAGTCCATTTTGAGTACCTGGAGGCTTGCATGCCTTAATGGAAAGTTCTCTCACTGAAAATCATGGGAATACATCAATGTTCCTTGATCATCAGATCTTGCAAGTGGCTCGACATTAGCTCATTCATTCGCACTTCCCAATATGTACTCGGGTACCTTAGCACTCATTGACATCAAAGATGAGTTTCCTCACATTGGTTAATGACATTCATCATTGGTTGGTAATCCAATGACTTATTTTCGTGCTCGACATCGACACATCCATTCGCATGACTAGAACTGTACCATCAGGTTTAGTAGTAGGTGAAGACTATATACTTTATCCTGACTTCCTCAGCAGTTACAGCAACATGACTTCATCCATATGAGAGTACCGCAATTCCACTTTCATACATTCTCTTTTCCCTGATTCATTCTGCAGTCATTTGTTGAGTTCTCAACACACCCTAAAAGTTCTGTGACCACTTCCTTTTGGGTACCACCTTGTCTTCTACCTTCGACTGTTTTCACCGTGGTTTGAGCCTGATAACCTTCTTATATAATATGTTTCATATCCGAGTTTCTATTGAGCATATTAAGAACCATCTTGAGAAACACCATGACTGATCAAGGAACCAACGATCCAGATTTATTCCATCTTACTTGAGAAGTTCGGCATCTGTGAAAGATTGAGGTAGCGAAAATCATATGGGAATTCAAAGCAGTCGAGTGCTGACATTCTTCGGCGTCGACCGATAAGAGTATCTCTTTTACGCATATAGTCTCCGAAAATATTTCATCGAACGCAGGTCCTTTCGGCTTCGGTAGAGAATTGTAATCATAAGTGTTGCAGAAAATATGAGTTCGACCGTCAATGCCCGAAACATCACCAATCCCAACATCATTGGTATCGGGAGTTTTATCAAGAAAATAGCAACGTTGATAAAAAATCTAAAATAGTAGTCGATCCCCAATCTTTATGAAGGTAAGACGTGATGTGACGTTTAACCCCTAGCTGTGTCAAGTACTTTGCATTCAAACCTTTAGTTAATTCATAGATCGCACGTTAGTTACTATCTCGTGCACGAATCAAAAGGGAACTATTAAACTCACTGATACAATGCATTTCCATCCGTGCCTCCGCCGTCAACCAGTTAAGTCTCAATGGTAGAAATCTGATAGCGTTATATTTTGAAATCTGCATTTATCACCCGTATTAACTAATTGATATGACTGGTAGTATCTCCTAGTTATATTATTTCGAGTCCTTTTTGTGTGATCCCACTCTACGCAACAAGGAATTCAGAAAAAATAGGAGAATGAAGCCACTAGTCGAGAGGAAGCATCCAAAGTCCAATGAGTATTAAATAATTTTATTAGAAAGCATTACAGGTATGGGTTCGCTTATGGATTTACGTTTCATTTGTATATGTTATCACTCGATGTTGCTCTGTATATGTGATTAAAAGGTGGTTTTGATTGTAGGTACAATGCCTCCAAAGAAGCCATCCACCAAGAAATCACCATGGGCACCAAAGCTGCAAGAATCAGAAATAGGAGAAGGCTCCTCCCCAACGGTTGCAAGACAATTAGAGTTTTCTCCTAAGCCAGTGTCCATCATCAAGGCGATCACCAAGGAGCCCTTTGTCCAGCCCCCAGCTTTCGGGGATACACAGGCAAGCATTGGAGAAAAGATGACTTTTCCTTGTTGGGAAGAATTCTTTAAGAAGATAAAGAAAGAAGAGCCCCTCGAGTATACTCTACACAACAACCCTAATACAAGGAAGCTCGATGACGAGGTCCTCCCAAACATTCACAGGGCTTATCTGCACATGGTGGCATGCCAGTCTCTAGTTTTCCCTTGCGTCGAGCTCTTAAAGTGGCTCATTGATCACACTGATGCACATAAATGTTTGATTATTGTTGATAATGGTGAATGTGTCAGGGTTTTCCTGCCATCAGAAGTTTAGAAATACTACAAACTCAATGAGTCTGGAGAAATGTTGAACACTAATTTCGTTGTGAGTTTCTATGCCTCTCACGACACTAGAAAAATATTGGCATCCTGGTGGAGGGAAGACAAGAAATTCATGAACCAAACTTCTGGATGGTACCCGATGGTCAATCTCAGGGAACCATACGCCTATCTCATGGTCCTTCTCTACAGATTACATGGGGAGAAAGACTGCTCTTGGTTTTCGGAAGCTTGGATGCCTCTGGATTTTACAATCATCGTTTCAGGTACTCGTTTCAATTGGAGTGCAATCATCTCCAAACAGTTGAGCACATGCATAAAACAAGCTCAGGCACTAAAGGAAGGAGATACCTCTTCCTTCTACATGGCTTCGTATCTACTGGATGTCATCTGCGCCAGGAACGCTTTTGTTGGTATGAACTTGAATTGGAACCCTTCGGAGCTCGCGGTTCATCTATACTACAACATCTTGTGGGAAAATAGGTACAAGAAATCCTATGTTGTTATCTGTGATCATTTTATTGTGCCCATTTACGTCTTACTCTTTAAGAGAGAATGCCCTAGATTATCAGACGAAGCAAAAAAGGTCATAGTCAAAATTGGTCACTGGTATTTAGACGAACGAGAAACCTACATCAGGATTTTTGATGCCACAGGGGCACCATATTTATTACCCTTTTATGTTCTCGACCGGCTAGTGTTAGGAGAAATTTGCTATCAAACCATCATACAAGGATACAATGTAAATTTAGTGAAAGACAAGAAGCGAGCTTTCATACCATATGGATTCCATATCAGCTTCTGCATGGTCAAAGACACCACACATGCTAAATAACTTGGGCTAGGTCAATTGGAATTTCAGTTCCAAACTGGTCGATTTCGTAAACACGATCCAAGGGATTGGTCCTACAACATGCATCACGAGTATCATCTTGTTGGCCTTATGCCCACAATTGGTTTGAGGATGAAATTTTCATCGAGAATGTTGAAGACTAGGATATGGTGGTAGCCAAGAAGGTCGATCCTAGAGGAACTAGGTTTAGATCTTTGAGCTACGAAGAGCAGGCCACGCTATTGGAGCAAGCAATTCAAGGAGTTGGCCGACACCCTGAAGTAGTAGTAGCATATGAATTGGAGGAAGAAACAAATAACCCCCAAGAAGACATTAAGGTCACAAAGGCTCATCAGGGATCCCTGGTACAAATCAGAGTTTTCCCTAAAGATCAAACGGCTCAAGAAAGTGGTGCACTTTTATACCACCAGTCTCAGCTACTAATGAAATGGATGCAGGATAACTCGCATCCTGCCATAAGTCCCAGAATTTCAGTTACCTTCCAAAGAGTTCTGACAAAACCTATCAATCTTGGTCTCACAGATGGTGATGGCACCAATGGGTCGGGTAATCCTGAGTATACGATATCACGAATTGATCTCTCGGGAGAAGGAACAACTCAACTAGATACGGGTTGGGTGTCGATAGAAACACAAGAACCCAACCCCTTGAGCATGCTAATACATATATACAGTGACGGTGAGAGCACAGAGCCTTCTCGTGGCACCCCGGTGTGCATCTAAGAAGAAGAAGGTCCCAAAAAGGCCTTTTCCCCAAGTCCCAAAAAGGTCTCTCTTTCTAGGCCCGGGGTTCAAGACAAGGGAATCCCACAAAAGTAAGTTGAAGCTGAAGGTAATCTCAACACAGGAAAGTCTGATGAACCATAAATAGATGTAGGCCCAAGTGACGAGCCTTCATAGAAGGAAATTGGCAGTTCCACGATCGATGAGAAAGTAAGTGACAAGTCCATACAAGACACCTCTATCCTGCCCAATACTTAGATCCCTAGTGAGTAACAAGTAGAATTTAGATCTACAAGGCAGAACGAAGAGGTTCGAGAGCCCACTCTCGAACAAATTTACACTGCGGGAATCTTGGGAAACAATCTCACATGGGGTGATCAGTAGATACTAGACCTGGTAGATGAGGTCACACACATCTATGCAATCTCCTATGATCAAAAGAGAAAGGCTATCATTCAGAAGACTGCAAAGAAGAGAAGAATCACCCTGGATGAGTCCTTCATAGTAGTCACTGAGGAGAAGTTAATCGATACAGAAGATGCCCATACGTTTGATCTTATTGGTGTGGGAAAATCCCTCTGAGAGGCTACCCAGGATAGAGCCAGGAGAGATGAAAAGGAACTTGCCTCCGCCCAAAAGGAGCTTGAACACTTGCGCCATCTTTTCGATTACTATAAGGGAGATACATAGATAGCTATGTATTTAAAATATGAGTTCGATAAAGTTTATGATGATTTCAAGAAGGAAAGACAGTTGTTAATCTCGAATATAGCCAAATTCCACGAAGAGACTCTCATGGCACTCGCGACATGTAAGGAAATAGAGCCATGGTATGAGAGGGCGCAACAGGTAGTGGAGAGGCTCGAGCTTATTGAGGCAGTCCATAAAGGCAGAGAAAAGGAAGACCATGGAATTCGGCTAGTAAGTAAAAGTAGTCTCAATCGCATGAAGCAATCGGCCGAATACTGGGAAAAAATGTCTTGAATCCCACACAAATGAATACAAGAACAATGGGCCAGATGTTAAAAGAACTGAGATAAAATCAATAAAATAATGAAAGACATCGAACTCCCTAAGTATGGTACCCCCAATATGTTTATCGACCTAAACAAAATAATCAAGTTGTGCACCGAACATGATGCGTCATGGGCCGAAGTATGTGTGAAGGTCACTGGTGCAAAGATTGGGCAAGTAAAACAGTTCACAGGACATCCGATCAAAGCTAGAGCCATACTTCAAAAGTTGAACTTCAGCCTCGCAAAATATCGGGCACACACAACAGACATCAGGGGAATCTATGCGGCTCCAATGGAACAACATAGGTTTCCATGGGCCAACACCTGTGAAGAACTCTTTATCAAATGGTTTGATTATGAAAGAGTCCACCCTTTCCAATAAAACACTCAGGTGGACTATCGAAAGACTGTTAGATGATGATTCCACGTGGCGATCCTTGATTAGATCAAATTGTATTTTACCGTTAATTACTGGTAAGACTTTATATTATAAATAGGAACATCAACCGATGGTCAAGAGGTCGATGGTTGTTGTAGGAAATCTTTTCTTTTGGTTGTTGATAATTATTTTGAGACTTCTACGAAATAAGAAGTCCTTCTGGACTAGAGACGAGCTATTTTCATCAGATGTATGTGATTGGAGTTGGAGAAGAATTACTTCCTTTCTTGTTCCATGAATGTTGCAGTAAATGAGTAAGAGAAATTAATTATGTTGTCAAGTTATCTGGTGCAATGTTTTGATGTTCCTTGCTTTAAATGATGAAAGTAAATCGTTGTGCTTCTATGTGATCAATGTCTTAGTAGATGAATTATTTTTCTTACCGTGACATTGATTACAGTTGTGTTTCTTTCTCTATGCTAAGTAGTTTACCTCAGCTATGTGATGAATGTCTTGGTAGATGAATTATTTTGCTTACCCTGATCTTGATCATATATGTGTCTTCTTTCTATTAAGTAGTTTTCTTAGATAGTAGTTGGATTCTCGTTTGGTTAAATTATTATTACTAATACCTTTGGCATAGGATCGTTGTCTGCATGTTTGAGTAGTGAGTTATACGAAGCTCGACCCATTCCCAATAGTTAAAACTCTTGTCCTATCTCCGTCAAGTTGGTTTATACTGGCTTGCATCTCTTGTACCTGCCCCACCTAAGAGAAAATACAGAAAAAACTGTCTTAACCGAAGGAAGAGAATTCACCAGAAAACACAAAATCTCATCAATAATTTGGCCAGATTGTAAGATCCGGAGAACCATTCCACTCCAAACGCTACAGAGTCTAATTGGACCTCGGTGGCAGGTTTGGTTCCTACTGTTGAATCAGGGGATTTAAGCCCCATCAACAGAATTGGCACTAGAAGGAGGGCCTGAGAATGAATGGTTGAATATGTAAGTTATATGATATTTGGAATAGTCTATAGATTCGTAACGGCCCACATGCATGTCTAGTCATCCAACAAACAGCCCACCTTTACTGAGTACTCCCAAAGCGGATAACTCACCCCACTCCGAGGAAATATATCTTCACCCTAAAATACCTTATGCCCTCCCTCACGAGGAAGTGAATCAGTTTAGAAGGATTACCAAAGCCTATGCCCAACAAATCGACATGTTTCCCTTCACCCCCATCCTCCCTCAAAGAAAACAACAAAGTAGACTAGTAGTCATCACTCCCGACGAAGTTTTTGTACACTCCATCGAAGAATTAATAGACTTTGCGATCACCGAAATCTAAGAACCTCTTGACCTCATACCCGAGACACCAGCTGACGACATCTCTGAACCTAACGACCTTTCAGAAGAGGAAGAGCCTCACTCTGACTCCGAATATATGGAAGAGAAAAAACATCGAGAGGAGGAGACGGAAGTTCCACTTCAAGACAACCAACCTTGGTTGGTCGGGGACGTTGTGGCCATCCTTGGACGAGTACACAATCTCCCTCGGCACCTGGAAAATGTTCTCCCTATGTATGATCCTGAAACCTCAGGATTGCCCAAAGATCATATCAATAAGTTCATACTCACGATCATGATTATGAACGTTCAACATGAAGATGTGGTATGTAGAATTTTCCCCTACATGTTTAAGAACTCGGCTTCCACTTGGTATTTTAACTTGCGAGTAGGATCCATAACTAGCTGGACTAAGTTCCAAAAGGATTTCCTAGACAAATTTGTCGAAGAAACTACCATGGGAGCCCTTATGGTCGAATTATTCGCAGCCACCATGACCCCAAAGGAAAGGGTCAAAGATTCACGACTATCCTAAACAAATTTCATTCCGCGACAAAACCAGCTCAAGAGTTGCAAATCGAGGTCTATGCCAATGTGCTTTCAGCCTCTATTTCCATGTTCATTAAAAGAGATGCTAAGCAAACCCTTGCAGAGAATTTTGAATAGGCCAAGATGATAGAGTTCCAGATGAAAGGGTGTAAAGAAGGTCAGGTATATCTAGTGAGAAAAGAAAGCCATCCCCCTCCCAGGAGAGGAATCCTCTTGACTAGACCGTCGGGGAAGCCGGCTAAACCAACTCCTGATAAGGGTAATGGAGATATAGAAGAAATGCAATTTATGGTCAAGAAACTATCAAATGAGATTATAGATATGAAAATAAATGTGGGTGAGGGAAACCAAGGCCAAAGACCCTATAAGCCTTTATTTAAAAGAAACCAGCCTTTCAAAGCAATTGAACCTCCCCCAGCCAACCTAAACATTGACTTATGGAATGTCTCGTCTGATTATTTCTATACATACCACCAAGAGAACCACTTAGAAAGGGAATTTCCTCAGTGGGTCCATGCCATGAATTTAATGGCCAATTGTTTTCTAGGTGAAGTCTCTCTGACCGAACCATCCAATAGTTCAGCCTTTAACATTGTCGATCAGGAAGAGGATGACCCACCACAAGACATGGCCATGATAATATGGGATCCTGATGTGATCACGTCTTCGGATGATCTGTTTAAACATCATGCACCACTCACAGAGATATTGGTGGTACAGACACGTAGTAAGGGTCAACCTGGCCCAAAAGATACCGATGCCACTCGTGCCTCACAAAGTAAATTAACTCTCAATCGCCCGAGAATGCCTTTCGCTCCCGGTAAAAAGCCTATAAGTATCCATACTCATGATTCTCCTAAATTAGATTTCAATGTAGTAGAATATTTTAAGAAGTTGAAAGCTAATGTATCAGTTATGGACATATGTAGAATCCATCAGCAGAAATACCTTATGTTGCAAGCTCTAAGTTCGGTAGAAAACCTGACCACCAGCGATGGTCAGGAGAAGAATATGCCCCCTATGGATTTGGCAAGAAAACCAACAACAAACACCTACTCAGAAGGCAGGAAGGAGAGGCCTTTTGTACCACCTTTCCTTTTAACGTTCGAAGTCTTCAACAAGAATATCCACAACTGTCTGGTAGACTCCGAGGCATCTTCTAATGTCATGCCCTTGGCCATTTGTAACAAATTAGTTGTTGTCCCTCTAAAAAGTGATAATCATGTCATACAACTCAACAGGAACCAAGTCAAAGTCATGGGGGAACTCAAAGATGTGATGATTAGGGTAGCCACTCATCCTAATTTTGTGCAGGTAATTGACATCATTGTGGTGGATATCCCTGAGGCATATGGGCTACTATTGATCCGAGATTGGTCTAAAAAACTAAACGGATACTTTAGCATAGACTGGGAACACCTTTAGCTACCGCTGAAGGGATACAATAACATGATCATAATCGATAGGGAAATATATTTGAAACATAAGGTCACTGACCTGGAAACCCCAAACGAACCAGCCTTTACCGATTTTCCCATACTAGGGAATTATTCTTGTGATTCTCACTTTGGCAATTTTGCTCCTCTCCTGTCCGAGGTTTCTCTTACCCAAAGCTTCGAGATAATCTTTCAATAAGAATTCCTGATGCTAATGGAATATTCTCCCTTTTTTCAAGACCTAGTGTTAGGTCTTTCGAAAGAAAAGATCGAAGAGTGGAATACTGATTGGAATGGAAATCATCGCTTGCAAATTTGGACCCTTTTATTTTTATGGATCCAAGTCATAAGAGGGTTCAGGAGCAGGGTGCATCCTCATCGAACAAAAGGGTAAATTCCATTTCTTATCTTGTAGACTAGAATTCAAGTTCACCAACAACACTGTCAAGTATGAAGCCCTGGTACAAGGGTTAAAGAAAGCTATAGATCTTAATGTCAAAGAATTAAAGGTGTATAGAGACTCAAAAATCATTATTAGACAAGTAATAAACACTATACACTGCAACTCCCTTCATATTAAGAACTACCAGCAAGAGGTGCAGAGGTTGATAGAACGCTTTGAAGCTTTCAATATCACTATGATCCCCAGAGCGAAGAACACCCTTGATGACTCCTTAGCCACCGCTGCTTCAAGACTCTCACCTTTAGAAGATTACGAAGCCTCCTGATTCACTGCATAACTTCTCTACAAGCCATCGGTCCCTAAAAATATCTCTAATTGGAAAGTCTTTGAGGAGGATGAACAGATCATAAGATTCTTGACTAATCAAGACAACTTCAAAGACCTCGCTATTGACGATGAATATTTCCAAGAGAAACTAATGGAAACCAGTCCTCGGGAGGGTCAAAACACGGATAAACCAAAGGCTCACACAATTCCAAAAGGGATAGAAAATCTAGAGAATTTGTTTGATCAAAAGGAACGACTCATAGGACCTAAAAATGCAAAGACTGGTAGCTCCTGCCCCCTCCACGAAACTATAAATCTTGGAACCCCAGACAACCCAAAGTATGTAAATCTCAACAAAACGATATCTAAAGAGGAGAGGAAATCCTACCTCAAATTATTCAAACAATACCAGGATGTGTTCACCTGGTCCTATAAAGATTTGAAAACATATGATACCTGCATCATTCAACACACCATCCCATTGAAACCTGAAGTCAAACCTTTTCAACAGAAGCTCTGAAAGTACCACCCATCCTTGGATCCCCTAGTGTATCAAGATTTAAGCAAGATTTAGATGTGAAGACAATTTTCCAATTTAGACATTTCGCCTAGGTAGCGAACCTTGTTCCAATAAGAAAAAAGTCAAGAGAAATCTGATTATGCGTAGACTTTCAAAATCTCAACAGAGCTTCAAAAAAGGAAAATTATCCCGTCCCGCCAATGGAGCAACTCCTACAGACCATTTCGAGATCGGAAATTTTCTCCCTTCTAGATGGTTTCTTAGGATACAACCAAGTGTTGGTTTCAGAGGAAGACCGATTAAAAACTACCTTCCGGACCAAATGGGGAACCTTCGCTTATAAACGCATGGCTTTCAACTTGATTAATGCAGGAGTGACCTTTCAAAGGGAAATGGATGTGGCGTTTCAGGGACTTATAGGTAAGTGTGTGGTAGTGTATTTAGATGACGTAACAATGTATTCAAAGAATAGAGAGGAACACATCCAACACTTAACTCAGATTTTTGAAAGATGCCGAAAATACGGTATATCACTCAATCCCAAAAAAACTACCTTAGGTGTTGAAGAAGGTAAGTTGTTAGGTCATATTATATCTCAAGCAGGAATTCACATAGAACCTGAAAGGATTAAAGCCATAGCTCAACTCTCGCTACCCCATAATAAGAAGGCTATGCAGTCTTTTTTCGAGCAAATTAATTTTGTAAGGAAATTCACCCCCGACTTCGCCAAAATCATCAAACCCTTAGAAAAAATGATTCGCAAAGATTCTGAGTTTAAGTGGGATGATGAACGAAAAGACTCTTTCAACAATATCAAAGCTGCCATATCCTGGGCCCCGATATTGCGAAGTCCCGATTTCAATAGAGACTTTAACCTTTATACTTTCACCTCTGACCAATCACTAGTTGCGGTTTTGACTCAGAAGGACGATGACAACAACGAAGCCCCAGTGTCATTCATGAGCACCAGCCTTCAAGGAGATGAGCTCAATTACCCCGCCATAGACAACCAGGCCTATGCGATCTATAAAGCAGTAAAGCATTTTAGGTCATACATCCTCAAGAATCACACTAAGGTGATTGTGCCACACCCCGCAGTCTGATCCTTGTTTACCCAACAAGAAATAGGAGAAAGAAGAGGGAACTAGATGGCGGTAGCCCAGGAATTTGATCTAGATATAAAACCCGCCAAGTTAGTAAAAGGAGAAGTTTTGTGCAAGCTCGCAGCCGAAGCTCAAGATCAAGCAAACTAAGATCTAGGGTGGGATAATGAAATAGCACTGTGGTGTGGTGAAGAAGCATACATTTCTTCAGGACCAGAATCCTGGTACAAGGATTTGGCTCATCTATTACATCATGGGACTTGTCCTGAAAACCTCAACCCCAGGGAAAGGAGAGCCCTCTGATTAAAATATGCACAATATCGCCTCATAAATTTGGTACTCTTCCAGATCAACTATGACGGGGTATTACTGAGATGTATCAAATGCGAAGACATTGATAAAGTGCTGAAAGAACTCCACGATGGCCCCGCTGGGGGACATTTTGCAGGGAACACCACCGCTCATAAGGTTCTAAGAGCCGACTATTATTGGCCCACTTTGTTCAAAGACGCTCATGCTTACGTCGGGAATTGTAAGACTTGTCAAATAAGTGTTGGAAAGGAGAGAAGGGCAACAATCCCACTTCATCTTGTAACCGTCTCTAGACCATTTGAGCAGTGGGGGTTGGATATCATAGGAGAAATTATGCCCAATTCTTCAAAATTGCACAAGTATATTCTTAATGCCACCGAATATTTCACAAAGTGGGCAGAGGCCATCCCTCTGACCCATGTAAATGAGAAAATAACATCCAATTTATAGAACAACAGCTAATTACAAGTTTTGGCGTTCCTTTCGTTATGGTCTTTGATAATGCAGCCTACTTCTCCTCTACCCTATTGACAGAGTTCTCTATGGACAAACGAATCATAATCAAGTACTCTACAAATTATTACCCTCAGGGAAACGGTGTGGCAAAGTCAACCAATAAGAATCTGGTGAGGATACTAAAGAAGAGGGTTGCGGCTAACCATAGAAATTGGCATAACCAACTCCATAATTCCCTATGGGCTAATAGGGTCACACCAAAAGAGGCTATAGGGAATTCCCCATACTTCCCGGTCTACGGACAAGAAGCCATTCTCCCGAATGGGCTTTATCTTCCATCTCTCCAATTGTCCCAAGATTCTAACGATGATAAATCCTCGACCATGCAACAAAGAATCAACACTCTGCTCATGCTGGAGAAAGAGAGGGAAAGGGATAAGTCCAAATTTTTAGCCCATCAACAGATAGTGAAAAGATGGTTCGATAAGCATAAGGCTAAAGAAAAGAATTTTGAAGTAGGAGACTTAGTTCTAAAGTGGGATAAGGTAAATGAACCCAAAGGAAAGCATTCCAATTTTCAGAGCCTATGGCTTGGGCCTTTTCAGGTGGCTGAGAAGATTGAGGTAGGTACTTATCATTTGCAAAATCTGAGAGGGGAACCTGACACCCTCCTAATAAATGGCCAAGCCCTAAAGAAGTACTTCCAATAATAACAACACAATAATATATATATATATATATATATTTCCAGTTGGCATGAATAAAAGAAGGACAAGATATATATGTTTTATGGGACAGAGATTCTACATTCGTCCAATGAATCTCCATTTGTTGAGTGCTCAAAACACCCTAAAATTTATGTGACCACTTCCTTTTGGGTACCACCTTGTCTTCTACCTTCGATTGTTTTCACCATGGTTTGAGCATGATAACCTTCTTATCTGATGTGTTTCATATCCGAGTTTCTCTTGAGCATATTAAGAACCATCTTGAGAAACACCATGACTGATCAAGGAACCAGTGACCCAGATTTCTCTCGGCTTACTTGAGAAGTTCGGCATCTGTGAAATATTAAGGTAGCGAAAATTTTATGGGAAGTCAAAGCAGCTGAGTGCCAACACTCTTCAGCGTTGGCCAATAAGAGTATCTCTTTTATGCATATAGTCTCTGAAAATATTTCTCCGAACACCAGTCCTTTCGGCTTCGGTAGAGAAGTGTAATCATAAGCATCACAAAAAAAGAGGAGTTCCACCGCCGACCGCCAATGCCCGAAACATCACCAATCCCAACATCACCGGTATCGAGATTTTTATCAAGAAAATAGCAATGTTTATAAACAATCTAAAATAGTAGTCGATCCTAATCTTTATGAAGGTAAGACGTGACGTGACGTTTAACCCCTAGTTGTGTCAAGTACTCTGCATTCAAAGATTTAGTTAATTCATAGATCGTGCATTAGTTACTAGCTCATGTGTGAATAAAAAGGGAACTGTTAAACTCACTGATACAATGCATTTCCATCTGTGCCTCCATTGTCAACCAGTCAAGTCTCAGTGGCAGAAATTCAATAGTGTTATATTTTGAAATCTGTATTTATCACCCGTATTAACTAATTGATATGACTGGTAGTATCTCGCAGTTATATTCTTTCAAGTCCTTTTTGTGTGATCCCACTCTATGCAGCAAGGAATTCAGAACAAACAGGAGAACGAAGCCACCAGTCCAGAGGAAGCATCTGAAGTCTAGTGAGTATTAAACAGTTTTCTTAACAAGCATTACAGGTATGGGTTCACTTATGGATTTACATTTCTTTTGTATATGTTCTCATCTGATGTTGCTTTGTATATGTGTTTAAAAGGTGGTTTTGATTGCAGGGATAATGCCTCCAAATAATCCATCCACCAGGAAATCACCATGGGCACCAAAGTTGCAAGAATCAGAAATAGGAGAAGGCTCCTCCCCAGCAGTTGCAAGACAATTAGAGTTCCCTCCTACGCCGGTGTCCGTCATCAAGGCAATCACCAAGGAGCCCTTTTTCCACCGCCCATATTTCAGGGATACAAAGGCAAGCATTGGATAAAAGACAACATTTCCTTTCTAGGAATAAGTATTCAAGAAGATCAAGAAAGAAGAGCCCCTCGAATATACTCTACACCGTGACCCTGATACAAGGAAGCTCAATGACGAGGTCCTCCTAAACATTCACAGGTCTTATCTGCAAATCATGGCAAGCCGGTCTTTGGTTTTCCCTTGCGTCGAGCTCTTAAAGTGGCTCATTGATCACATTGATGCACATAAATGTTTGATTAATGATGACAATGGTGAATGCGTCGGGATTTTCTTGCCATCATAAGTTCAGAAATACTACAAACTCAATGATTTCGGAGAAAATTTGAACATTGATTTCGTGGTGAGTTTCTATGCCTCTCACGACACTAGCAAAATCTTGGCATCCTGGTGGAGGTAAGACAAGAAATTCATGAACCAAAATTTTGGTTGGTACCCGACGGTCAATCTCAGGGAAGCATACACCTATCTCATGGCCCTTCTCTGTAGATTACATGGGGAGAAAGACCGCTCCCATTTTTCGGAAGCTTGGATGCCTCTAGCTTTTATAGTCATCATTTTGCGTACGATTTCAATTGGAGTGCTATCATCTCCACACAGTTGAGCACATGCATAAAACAAGATTAGGCGCCAAAGGAAGGAGATCCCCCTGCCTTCTACATGGCTTCATATCTACTGGATGTCATCTGTGCCAGGAACGCTTTTGTTGGGATGAACTTGAATTGGCACCCTTCAGAGCTCGCAATCCATGTATACTACAACATCTTGTGGGAAAACAGGTACGATAAATCCTATGATGTTATCTGTGATCATTTTATTGCACCCGTTTACTTATTACTCTTTAAGAGAGAATGCCCTAGATTATCAGACGAAGAAAATAAGGTCATAGTAAAAATTGGTCATTGGTGTTTAGTTGAACAAGAAACCTACATCAGGATTTTTGGTGCCACAAGGGCACCACATTTATTACCCCTTTATGTTCCTGACCGGCTAGTGTTAGGAGAAATCTTCTATCAAACCATCATACAAGGATACAATGCAACTTTAGTGAAAGACAAGAAGAAGGCTTTCATACTGTATGGATTCCATATCATCTTCTACATGGTCAAAGACACCGTGCATTCTAAACAACTTGGGCTAGGTCAATTGGAATTTTGGTTCCAAACTAGTTGATTTCACAAAAACGATCCCAAGGGATTGGTCCTACTGCATGTGTCACAAGTATCATCTTGTTTCCCTTATTCCCACGATCGGTTTGAGGATGAAATTTTCACAGAGAATGCTCAAGACTGGGATATGGTGGCAGCCAGGAAGGTCGATCCTAGAGGAACTAGGTTTAGAGATTTGAGCTATGAAGAGAAGGCCACGATATTGGAGCAAGAAATTCAAGGAGTTGGCCAACACATTGAAGCAACAGTAGCATATGAATTGGAGGAAAAAAAAAATAACCCCCAAGAAGACATTGAGGTCACAAAGGCTCATCAGGGATCCCCAGTACAAATCAGAGTTTTCCCTAAAGATCAAACAGCGCAAGAAAGTGGCGAACATTTATACCAGCAGTCACAGCTACTAATGAAACGGATAAAGGATAACCCGCCTCCTGCCATAAGTCCTAGAATTTTAGTTACTATCCAAAGAGTTCCGACAGAAACTAGCAATCCTAGTCTCACAGCCACCAATGGCACCAATGGTTCAGTTAATCCCGAGTCTACGTTATCTCCAATTTATCTCTTGGGAGAAGGAACATCTCAACCAAAGACGGGCCAAGTTTCGATAGAAACATGTTGGCAGCCAATTATTTTTTTTTTAATTACCTTAAAAAGATGCCTACACCTATTGTCTTCTAAACGACAAGTCATCGTCGCATTTTTCAACTAGACATTTATCTATTTCTTGCGACAATTGCAATTTGTTTTCAATTCAGTTTTCACAACTGAAAGTGTGAAAACCCCTCCATCGTTATTTGGACTGTTATCATCTTCTCATCGATATCCTGGAAAGCACCTACCCTTTGTTTATTATTTGGCTAGAATGATCTTTTCAAACTATGTCCATTTCATTTTGATTGCGCAAGTCGATTAATAAGCCATTGAGCATGAAAATTTATTGACTACATTTGATCCTATAAAGGTCATGATTGATGTTGGTTTTATGTGATATGATCCTTATTGT
>ML779265.1:636879-647234 GCA_009831015.1 Picea engelmannii
TTCCATGCTTGCTTCTTGGCAAATTTAAACTTTCCACAATCTTAGGATCTATATAACTATGACTAGCTCTTGAATCAATTAAAATAACAATGGTTTGGTTGTTGATCATACCTTCCACTTCAATCATGTGTGGTTTATACTCTACTTGTTTGTTGTCTAAGGTTGCATAGATCCTTGGTACATTTATTCCCATGTCCTCCACTATTTCAGATTGTTGTACATTATGAACAGTCCTCACTTTTTCACTTCTGTGAGGACAATTGTTACACATTATTGTGGTCACCTCACTGATCACCTGACAAAGTGTGTTCATGTTCCCTAAAAATATTAAAAGAGACTTTCTCCAAGAGAAAAAGTGATTTGACTTCTTCTACCAGAGAACCCTATAAAGGAAGGTCGTTGCACCCTACTCTATTTATGGGGTGCAACGATGTCTGATCATCTCATTCTACACCATACCTGGACTACAACGTCACTACAAGCTACTAAGTGTGTAGGGTGTGACGATGCTTTAAGATTGGGAAAAGTCAAATTTCATGAATGTTCTAGAAGGGGATCTTCTAGAAGGTGAGGTGGCCTCCGAACGGTTTGGATCTTACTCACTTCTATGATTTGGTGGGATCATCCCAATCTCCTCACTCATTTCTCTTTCACACTATATAAAGAGAGATCTCTCATGGAAAAGGCTAAGGTTGAATAGGATAAGAATTGTATGGAGAGTTCTACTTCAGATAATGCTTGAGAGCTTCATTTTAGTTCATCAAGTCATTGTGGATCTTCTTCATTCAAGGTTGGAGCAAAAGTGTGTGTTTTGGATCAAAGGGCCATCGAAAGGGGACCTTGCAACATCAAGTCTTCTGGTTGTATTCTCCACTTTCTATCTAATATGATACAGTGATATGTTTCTTTCCCATAAAACTAGTCTTGTTTTATTGTATAATTCCTTGATCACATACATAGGTTCTTGTTGAGTATATTATATTTCTTTCACTTTGGTTGGCTTGTGTTCCCTTGTAGATTCAATATCAAAATAGAATTGGAGTGGAGCTAGGATGGCAATGACAAGAGGAAACAACATTTAAAAGTTATGTTTTCTACCTGTTGTTAGCTACTAAACTCAATAATTAGAGCTTATGGAAAGCATCATATTATGTTTTTTTTTTGTTCTAGTTTCCAATGGGATCTAGGGAGATCTGTTTATGTCAGCATTTACTGATTAATCCTATAACAAAATTGGCGACCATACTGGAGCTATGACTTGTTTTTGGTTTTTTTCTTCTTTTTTCTTATAGCCTGCCTTCTTTTGATTAAATTCAATCTCTGAGTCTATGGGTGATCCATCTGGACTCCCTGGGTCTGAAAGTCCAGTTAGATTTTTTGTCTTTCTTCCATTTTTTTTCCTTAGTTAGAGAGATCGTCACATTGTACTATATAGACAGCCTTCAATGACCCTTGATCATCACACCCTACTTGTGTAAACCAGTGCGACATCGTCGCACTATGATCTATTGGTAGCCTACGATGACCTTAGCTCGTCGCACTATGCCCCACTGTCAGACTATGATGATTCCTATAGGAATTGTTGGAGTGAGCCAATTTTTCTTTTTTCACCCAATTTTTCCTCAATTACCTGGGATGAACTTTTGATACCAGTGTTTGATTGATTTTTGAGTTTAAATCTTTCTTTTGATTGGTTTTCAGGGATTGAAAGTCTTTCTTTGTAATTTTGCAAGTTTTTTCTTTTGATCTTTTGTCACAAGGATATAATCTCTAGCTCTTGATCTGAGTGCTTGATTGGAAAAGAGAATTTTATTTGATTGAATTTTTGGATTGATTGTACTTTCCATATTGTTTATTGATTGAGAGACATTTTTGTTTGTATCTTACAAAAATATTTTCTCTCATTTTCATTTTTGTCTACATTACAAATTTGATTTGGGAATTGTGTTGAATGTGTTAATTTTCTTAGATTCCACTTTCCTTTCTTCATTTCATCTTTGATTTGATTTGGGAAAGAAAGAATTGAATCCATTTATTCTTTTTAGTAATCATTCACAAGAAAATTTTCGCATTCGAATTTTTTTATTAAAAGAGAACATTGGAAAATTTTATAGTCTTTGATTATTTGGAATTGTGTTCATTCAAGAAAAGAGAAATTGTATTTTGTAGCTTTTGTACTTCAAGAAATACCTTCTCCCTACTGTAATTAGATTTCATTGAATTGAAAGATTTCATATTCATCTCTTCTTGCATTTTATTGGGTCAAGATCACATATGTCATCGGTTTCATTTATGTCTCCCTTTTGAGTTAAACAACAACCTTTAAAATACAACATAATTATAAAATTTACTAGTAAATTTTATTTTCTATAAATTATCTTCACAAACATTAGCTAGGATATTGCTTTGGAATAGGTTGTAAGGCACACTCTTCAAAGAATCAAAACACATTGTAGTATCTTGTGATAGGGAGAGTTCAAATCCAATTGTTACATTTTGTCCTAGGAAGCCCTTCTCACACAAGGGTCGAACCTGAGGTCGCATTAAGACTGGCAGAGTTACTCACCCTACTTTGTTGGTCTTGGTGTAGATATTGCGAGTATTATTGGGGGTCACTTGAGGGTATCGTCACAATTATGTGTGGGAGCCTCTTGAGTTGATTTTGGGCTAGATACCCTACCTTTGCGCATGGATCGGACTGTCAACTATTTCCCCAGGAATCATTGTCATAATTGGTAACCTTAGTAGCCTATCTCTTTAGGGTCTTTACATGAGGTGACTATGGAGGGGCAAGTCTTCATGGTACCTGGAATCAACGTTGGACAAACTTACTCAAGATCCTTTGAAGGTATACCCATGATTATGTGTGAGATATTGCACCAAGGTGTAAGTCTGTTAAGCAGGTCATCAACGTAACTTTTCCACCCGCTTTATCCCAGCCCCTTATTGTCTTGACTTCACGATGTTGGATTTCATCACCAACTAGTGACTTCGAAATAAGAAGGTTTGTTTTCTTGGTTTGATTTCTAAATTTTATTAGCGAGTGTTGCTTGTTTCTCTAGTTGGCCACAGATTTATTTCTTTCTTTATTTGGTTCAGCCAACATTGGCCTTTTCCATTCACGTAGGATGCAAGGTCTACCCCCGAAAGATCCGTAAGGTTACCTTACTTTGCTTCCTAACTCACTAGAAGGCTCTCTTGAGGGAGCAATCAATAACGAAGTAGCCTCACAGGTTGGAAGTTCACACTCTTTAGAGGGATTCTAAATTGTTTCAGATTCTTTAGGGGCATTCTGACTTCCCTCAAATCCATTATTGAGTGTTAGACACGATGCACATTTTCTCCGAATGAATTCATCAGGAGAAATTGTTGTTGTTGGGAACACTGAAGTACCTACTGGACCTCATGTAGGATCTAGAGTAGACGATCCACTTTTTCAAAGTGAGTCATTTAGAACCCCACCTCACACTGTACGTGATCTTTATGGTGCACTAGGGATGAGTTCTAATCAACCTATGGAATCACAAATTCCTGATATGTTTGTTACATATACGGTACCTTTAGACCATTTTATTGGCATGACTAGTTATGTCACCACCATTTCAGACCAATTGTTGGTTGGTTCTCACTCAATTCTTCCTCTTCAGATGGCCCATTCTACTATGGTCCCACAAGCTGCGACTATTCCTACTGGAAACGTGTTTTTCACTCAAGATCCTATTTGAACACCACTTCCACTTAGACTGAATCTGTCACTTCCCCTTGGGTATAACGCTTTGAATACTTCCATCTCTATCCCTACACAGAATCCATCTGGAGGGTCTGGACTTTTTATTCCTCCTAGGTATAATGTCACTAGTCAATTTGTTCCTACAGCTACCCAGGTTCTCTCCAGGGGGCCTTATGTTCCTCCTCCACCTTTGTCTGGAGGATCTAATCGTCTCGGCCCTAGTGGCTCCAATCCAGTTGGAGGAACTGGTCCTTCTGTCACTTTTGGTTTTCAGATTCCTTTTGGAAGCCAACCTCATGTTGGGGGGAAACTTCAATTTGGGGGGCAACCTCAAATTGGGGCACAACCTCAAGTTGGGGAGTAACCTCAAGCTGGAGGCCATAACCTAGTTTATGGACAAAACATACCTGTGTTACAATCTCAACCTTGGAATCTTCCTTTCCAAGGGAATCAACAACCATCTGGGGGGGAACATCCTCAAGTTAATTCTTTTGTGCTTCCTAATTTGGGATAACGGTATCTAGGTTCTATGAATCCTACCTGGGATCAGAATTTTCAGTCAAATGTTCCTTTCCAAGGAAACATACCTAATCAACCCAACCTTGTTGGATATTTGATTCAGAATCCTCCATAACCAAATCTGTCAGGACTGTATAATTATTTGTAGGCTTCTTACGGTCCTACTGGTATACCTACGAGACTCCCTCCCCAAAACTACTAGTTTCCTCAAGTGAACAGATAGATGCCTTTTCTAGCCACTTTGGATTTACAGGATTTGTCTAGGATTTTGAATGATTCTTTCTTACATTCTCCTTATTGTCCCATCATACCAACCAAATTACCATCTGACATTCCTATATTTGACGGTTGATCAGGAGAAGACCCGAATAGACATGTTATGAATTTCCATCTTTGGTGTTTGTCCAACTCATTGATGGATGACTCCGTAAGATTACGACTTTTCCAACGAACTCTCACGGGTTCAGTAGCAAAATGGTATATTGAGTTACCACAAGGATTCTTTAACAACTTTAATACCCTATCCATGGCCTTCTTAACACATTACTAGTTGCCAATTCGATATGAAACAGGAACCAAAATTTTGAGTTCTTTTAAACAATCCTCTTCCACTCATACTTTTGATCATATTCATGAGTGGAAGAGGAGAAGAGGCTTAATCAAAGTTTCTCTTCCTGATAAATTATTGGTATAGTGGTTTACCAAATCACTTATTGGTCCTATAGCTCATGATGTTTCCATGGGTGGTGTCATCATTGAAGAGAAGGCGATTAGTCATGCTCAGTATCTTGATCTTGTTTATCCACAAACGGGAACACTTTATGACTTGATCATTGACGCTCCTCGCCCTTCTACAAATCAACACCAACACCTTCATAATATTCTCATTCTACTGATGGTGTGATTGGAACCTTTCATGATGAGAGTCCTTATACACACACCAGTCACACCAATCCCAAGTCTAATGCCTCTAATGTATAGAGTACTCCTACTCATACTCCTTCCTCCGGTAAGACTTATGAAGTTAATTCAATTCAATCCACACCTACCAGGAAAAATCAAAATAAAAAGAAAGGGAAGGGTAAGAAAAAGGAAGACAAAAATAATAATTAACAATCCAAAAATCCAAAAACACAGCATGTTGATGATAAGGATAAGCGTAAACCTTGGTATCCTTTCCTTATTTGTGGTGATGATAATTACACGAAATATTGTCCACGACGTGTCGAGGTTACTAAGTTCCTCCAAGGGACCGGGAAGCCTCCTACACCTTTCATTTTGTCACAACCTTTCCCTTCTCAGTAGCAAGCCCAATTGGTCATTCATGACCAACCTTCTCCTTCTACCACTTCTTATGTCCTTATGTGTACTGGTGACTCTAAAAAGAACGAAGTTGCAGTCACAACTCAAGCCAAAGATTACTCTTCTTCAAAAGAGAAATTTGATGATTTACTAGCTTCGTTGGTTCAACCTCCTCCTTCAACTTCACCTCCAAACAATCCTCTTCATATCGAATGATCGGGTCTTGATATAGTTCTCTGTCCCCCTCGAAAGGGCATTATTCGAAAGTCTTCATTTAATCCTCACACACGTGTTGCTCAAAACTACAGTATTGTAGAAGACCTTGCGCAAGCACCCTCTGTGATGCCGGCTCTCGAAGTCCTTCAAATTTGTCCTACTCAACGGAAGGCATTGTTAAAGGCCATTGGTGGAATTGATCCCACAGATACTAATTTGATAATATTTGACTTGGAAGATCACATTCCAAGGCTTCCTCCTCAGTTAGTGTTTCAGATCCAAGTTGTTGTAGAAAAACAAATATCTGTAGAATCATTATTGATGAAGGAGCTTCGACTTGCGTTATGTCCATTAATTGTTGGAAAGCTATTGGCTCTCATTCCCTCACTGAGTCTCACAATAATCTTAATGCCTTCAATGGTACAGGTTTCAAACCTTACGGTGTTCTTCATTCATTGGCTATTACGTTAGAAGGAAAATCGGTCAATGTTGAGGTTGAGGTCATTGATGCACCTCTTGATTATAACCTTATAGTTGGCCATAGCTGGATTGATTCCATGCACACAGTTGTGTCTACCCTTTTCCGTGTGTTACATTTCCCACACCAAGGAAAGGTCATTATTATTGACCAGCTGGCCTTCTTTAATTCTGATTCACGTACTAGTAATGTGCATTTTATTTTGAAAACACCTCCCGGTTACAAGAATGTCGGTGTGGGTCTTTTGAAATATTCAACCTTGATGGGTACATTTCCTATCCCACCACCCGATGTTCCTCCTCCTTTTGTCGCTTCAATAAACATTATTTCCACCTTTGTTCATGAAACCATTTAGTCTTATGACCCATGGATAGTTCCTGACTCTGGTGACTATCTTCTCTATGGCAACCAAATGCCTTTAAGTCTAGTGGAATCATATTATCAAGCTATTTAATTGGCAACTACTTCCACTCCTTCTCTCTGTGATACATCTCTTGATCTGTTTCATGTGATCTTTCCTACTGATGAGATGATCATGTCAGTTATGTCTATGGAAGATACTCCATGGGACGATGGGCATCATCGTTATATTCTCTTCCTAGAGTAGGACACCATAGAGAGTTACCAACGAATTTTGACTCTGTCGACCGTTGTTGTTATTTCTTTTGTTCTTGAGTCAACACACGATGTGTTATATGAAGTGAACTTGAGTAACATTTCATGTACCATTCCTCTTGACATATCGATTAAACCTGGGGTCGTGGAAAATGTTCATATCGGAGCCTCATGTTCTACTGATGAGGTCGACACTTATAAATCCATTTTTCACGAATTTAGTGACGTTTTTTCCTAGAGTTATGAATAAATGCCTAGTATTGATCCTAATATCATTGTGCATGAGAGAAAGACATACCTGAATGCTAAACCCGTTTGGCAGAGACTTCGCCCAGTATATCCTCGTAAGGTTGTTGTTATTAAGATTGAAATTGAAAAACTTCTTAAAGGTGGCTTTATCTATCCTGTGGCTTTGACCGATTGGGTATCCAATCTTGTTCCGGTAAATAAGAAACAAGGCATGATCTATGTATATGTAGATTATAGGGATATAAATAAATCTTGTCCTAAGGACAATTATCCAACCCCTTTCGTTGACCAGATCATTGATGATTGTGCCGGGAGTGAAAGGTTATCCTTGATGGACAGTTTCTCCATCTATAATCAAATTAATATTTTACCCACGGATCAACACAAGACTGCTTTCATTTGTCCTTGGGAAGCCTTTGCCTACCGGAAACTACCTTTCAGTTTAAAGCATGATGGTGCGACTTTTCAGCGCGCTATGTCTTATGCTTTTCATGACATCAAGCACATTGTACAACCATATCTAGACGATCTACTAACACATTCTATGCATCGTCAAGATCACCCGACACATTTACGGGCCATTTTCCTACATTTTCATTATTATCACATATGTTTGAACCCACAAAAATGTGTTTTTTGTGTGGATTTTGGCCAACTTCTTGGTTTTATTGTGTCAATTCATGGGATTCTAGTAGACCCCTTGAATGTTTAGGCTATTCTTAATCTACCTCCTCCTTCCACACTACGCCAGCTCCAAAGTTTGCAAGGGAAGGCAAAATTTTTACGTCGGTTCATTCCCAATTATGTTGAATTAACGAAATGATTTACTCGGCTACTCAAGAAAGGTTACTTTTTGTATGGGACGATACTGCAAATAAATCCTTTGAAGCTTTGCAACTTTCCTTAACCCGTACACCATTATTGTTTCCACCCGACTATAGTCACGATTATTTCATGTACTTAGCTACTTCAGATTCTACCATTTCTATGGTCTTAGTCCAAGAGGATGATTCACATGATGAGAATGTGATATACTATTTGATTCGGAGTCTCATGACTACTTAAACCAAATACTTACATGTGGATAAATTGGCCTTGGTAGTTGTTCAAGTTGTTCAACTTTTTCATCACTACATCTTGTTGCGCAGAACCACTGTCATTTCCGACTGCAACCCCATGCAATATATCCTTACTTGAAAATTGTTGGGGGGAAAGTACTCCAAATGGATAGTTATTCTCCAGGAGTTTTACTTGGATTTTGAACGCGCTAAGTCAAAGAAATCTTTGGTTTTTTCTGAATTGATATGTGACCTTCCCTCTACTGAGACAGAAAATGTGACAGATGATTCCTTACTTGACGAATCCCTCTTTCTGATAAGTTATGATGAATTATGGTACATATATATCATCATGTATATCCAAACTCAAACTTTACGGCCTGATCTTGAAGAAATAAAAGTTGGATTTAGAGGAAGTGAATCTTTAAGAAGAACTCATTAGTGCCTTATAATAAATAGACAGACTTGGGGGAAATAATATAAAGCATAAGGATAAATTGAAAAAACATGAAAAGAAGGATCATGATCTTGAATAAATAGATAAGACATTTATCATCCTAAAGACTCAACTAGAAGAGGTAAAAAGGATAGAAGAAGTGTTGAGAAGACAACTAAAAGAAAAGGAAGAAAATTGCAAGAAGCTAGAGGCTGAAATCATTTCCTAAAGAAAGGAACTAGAGAAAACAATTGATCAATTGAATAGAATCTTGAATTTTGGAAAGAGTAATGAAATATTAGATAATATTCTCAATTTCCAAAGGTCACTATTCATCAACACATTTCTTTTCTATGATGATAAAAAAAATACCACCAAGGGAGATGCAAGCATTAAGGTCACAAAGCCATCGAAAAAGGAAAATGAATAAAATACTAAAAGATATGATAATATTTTGAAAGGCTCCATCAACAATGAAAGTAGCAGCAGGAAAGGAAATGATGACTAGCATAAACCTGATTCTTCTCACAAGAACAACAAGAATGAGTTCAGAAGAGTTGTTCCACCAAGAAGACCTTCCAAAAAATGGTACCAAACTTTAATTCTTGGATATTGTTTTTCTTGAAATAACTTCAGTCATAAAGAAATAGATTGTAGAGCTTATGCAAGAAGTGATCATATGAGATATATAAATGGAGGTTCTTACAAAACCTCAAAGGATGATTGTGTGAGCAACAAAACCAAAATTTCTCATGGGTTTGCTAACAAAAACTACAATTCAGTTGCTCCTCTACTTGATATTGAATGTTATAAGTACAATAACTACGAGAACATAGCACATGATTGTAGAAGCAACATAATAAAGTCTCCTAAAAAAACAGGGAAGAAGATGTTCTTACCAAGCATAGAGAAGAACACACTAGGGTATGGAAAAGGAAGCAAGAAGAATCGAAGAAGGAAGAATGTGGACTTACACTTTATGCTCAAAATAAAGGGAACCAATGGTAAATTTATAGTGGATGTTCAAAACACATGATAAGGTACTAGACCAAGTTTCCCACCTTGAAGGAAGAAAAAGGAGGCAATGTTACTTTTGGAGATAATGCTTCTGCAAGGATAGTCTGAAAAGATATTGTTAGTCTTGATAATGGAAATACTAAGACAAAGAATGTCTTGTATGATGAATATTTAAAGAATAATATTCTAAGTGTCAATCAAATGTGTGATCAATGTTACAACCTCACATTTCATTCTAAAGGGTTTGAGCTAAGGAAAGTATCTTTAGGAATATTAGTGGAAAATGAAAACAAAACCTCAAGCGATGTATACATACTCGATGAATTCAAAGGAAAAAAATGTTGTATGGGAGTGATATCTCTCTTGTCTCATTAGTAAATGGAAGAACAAGATCAGGGGGAGAATCCATTTAGCATTGATGTCAAAGGGGGCGAATTTGCAGACAGAGGAAAAAATTGCAAGAACAAGGAGAATTGCAGACAGGGGGAGTGTCAAAATTGATTAAGGGTTGCAATCAATGACAAAGGGGGAGATTATTGGAAAACAATTTTTCATTGATTTAAAATATAGGAGGAGACTACATATGTCCAAGATAAATATTGCAAGATGGAGATTCTTGGAAATATTGTTTTTGGATTTTTATTCTAAGTTTGGATACCCTATCTTTGAAGGCATTTTTACCTGAGATACCTAGCTCAACTTGGAGCATAGGTTATATGGTTGGAAATATTATTT
>ML779265.1:651120-669200 GCA_009831015.1 Picea engelmannii
GTGAAGACAAAAGCTATCAACAACTATTAATTAATTAGGATATACAAACCATAAACGAAAACAACATTTATAGAGAGATAAATCCAAAATGTAAATATATGTTTCGTCCAAATTCATGAATAAACTGTCCACCTTCATCCCCAATCCAAGATGTTTTGATTACAAAAATATGAGTTTATAAAGGGTTCAGGAAAGCTAACTGTCCTATCTTATGAGATAATATTAAATCTCTACAATCACCTACTGATTACAAAAATAGAGGGGGAATATAACCACCCTAGATCACACTAAATCTCTAAAAATAAAAGAGTTTGTTCCTGTTTACACAAAAATAAGCCATGGACATGGCTAATAAGCCCAGAAATTCTTCATATCATTTGATCACCATAAATTGTCAGATATCCTGAAAGAAAAATATAAAATAAAGAAACTCAGATATACATTTAACCAATATTTTCCAAATTTTGAATAAGAACAAACTGGCTACGAAATCTACTGATTCTATAGCTAGTCTTATTTTAGCAAAAAAATCTAATTTATTCTATGAACAATAATGTAACACTATTTTAAGATAAAAACAAATATTTACCTTTAACTGAAAAATCAAATCGATTCACATGATCTCAGAATTGATCACTGTTGTTACACTCTCGGCGTTTTTTACTATGATGTTCCCTATTGTTTTCAAACGTTTTCCTTGTCTCTGAACAATTGACTTGAGCCTACGATTTTCATATGTTAGGGGGTCAACCTGATGAGTAAGGGTTTTGATCTACGATTGTAAAATGGGTACGTCTGTATAATATTTGTCAATCCAGAACAGACAAGTTTCACATTGTGAATCCATGACGGCTGTTTGAGAATACCCACAGTTGAGTGCTGGACTGTGTGCACTATTTCCTTTAGGTTTGTTATCAAACTTGATACCTGGAAATCCTTGACTGTGCTTCAAGCAGGGCGGAAAATCATCCAAAAAATTTTAAGCTTGGTCGGGATCTTCTTGGAAGGAAGGAGGGTCTTCTTCAGCCAATAATCTGTCGATCTCTGAGTTTGAGCTCTCATGGATCTCGATCGTTTTGATCGAGCTCACATGAGGGTTTGATTTATTTCATAGTTTCCTTAAGATCAACCTACCTGCCCTTTTATTTTTAAAACCTAAATCGATATCACCTTTAGATGGCTTGCCCACAGGTCTGTTTGCGTTCTCAGCAGAGGCGTTAGGGCGTGAGCGTTGTTCATGGCTCTGCTCAGCAACTTGTGGGTCGGGTATAGGCTTACTTAGGGTGTCCGTAACAAAGACCTATGTAGGTGAAGGGACCACTCTGGCAGGGACTATGGTTTCCTCTATCATAGGTTTGTCAACCTCTATAGCATTGGAGTCAACGAAACCGTTTCAGGTCATGAAAGCGTTCCAGTCATCATTTTGTAAATTCAATTGAAGTACCAACAATATGTTAATCAAACTATGGTGAAACGGGCTTGAATCCAATTGTTGTCTCTTATACCTCTTTGCCATTTTATACAGGCTTCTCCACAGGTAATAAGGCATATTTAATTGAAACCCAATGAAATTCATCAACAAACGTATATGATATAGAAAAACAAAACCAAAACGGCCTTTGCACGTCATGAATTGTTTTAAGACTTCTAGCAAACCATGCCACTAGGTTTTCAATAGGGACATGGGCATACCTTTGTCACAGCAATTGATTTTTCGAAACGTGAAGAAAAGGCTCCATGGAACCTCCTCGACCTTGGAGTTTTTGAACCACTTCTGCCCGCTCAAAGGAAGACATGTTTCTTGACCTAAAAAATCTTCTATGACCTCGACCTGAATGTCTCCTACCTTGTCTCATCATCCATCAAAATAAAGGGAAAATTCCCGAGAGGTTCACAAGTTAAATCCCTAGAATTTCTCAAGAAAACCAAGCCAGCCTTGACCCTCAAGATCCTCCCTTGCATCATCACACAGGAGCAGGGTATGAGAGCCATTGGGTTCAATCCTGATGACCGAGGCCATGGGGATACAAAATATGGACAATAAAACACAGTGAGTGTGGAAGGTTTCTAGGAGAAGACCAGAACGACATTTAAAACTCAAAAACTCATCAATACCCTAGCGTGTATGGACAGAGGTTCTTCAATACCAAATGAAAGGTGTTATGTGAAATGAATGCTAGGAGTCATGTGAAACCCGAGATTTAGCTCGAGGTGATGGGCTCATCATTTTCGGACTGCCACCTCCCACGGGGTACAGGCCATGACCAAGTTCATTAAATTTTATGACTGTGCAACAAGGTGGGTTTGGTTTCTAAAGTTTAGGAGAGGAAAATTTTATAAACCAAAATGTAGTGACAAGGATACGCATGACCAAAAGCCACAAAAAATATATCAAAGTTTAAATTAAATGGACCCTTGGTGAATCACATAACAATCCATAAGCATACTTCACATTTGAGGAGTCAATAAAGAAGATGAGCTTGATAGCAGGAAACAAAATCTTTATTAACAAAAATTGTGGAGCCATCTACCTTTCATAAACTTTAATTAAAGCGGTAATCCAATCATAGGTTTTGATGCTTCATTTTCATGCTTTCAGTCATGAACGAAGCATGAAAACGAAAACACTAGGAATAACCGAAAGATCACAATCATAGTTTCAAAAGCTGCTTATGAAGAACAATAATTATATGACCCCAGGTAGACAGCCACATAAATTATTATTTGATGCTTTAAAAAGTTAAAAATATGTAGGGCTGCCAACAAATATTTATAGGTTTGTGCATGTTGGGATCCTTCCTAGGGGTGTAATGGGGGATGAAGGTCCCATAATAGAGTATTAATAATGGAATCCATTCAATGTAAGATGGAATGGGTCCACGACGCTTGTATTTATTAAATAAGTCCCACTATAGTAGTTTTGAACAAATATAATGGGGCCTTATTAAAGAAGGTCCAATGGGTATTTAGGATGTTTTTATGATTAGGGTATCTTAATTAGTTACAAATAAGGATGGGTCATCCTTATGAGGTGTGGAAGAGTATTGTAAGTGGATTTTATCTCATTAGGAGTTTTTCCCCTCGAAGAAACAAGTAAACATGAGTGGATTCCTTCCATAAAAGGATCAATTGTAAGGCATTGCCCTACATTAAGGGTTTTTTTATTAATCAAGTAAAGGAGATTTTCCATATTATTCTTTATATATTGTGTGTGATTTTATATTCAGATATGAGGTACATAACATTTGGTATCAAAGATACTTCTTGGGCAAAAAAATGGGAATAATGTTTTCCTATTTTGCATATTTTCAAAGAAAAAGAGGAGGGATGTGACACTTAAGTCAATTCATGTAGATTTCTCAGTAGAATTTGAAGAAAATGGTCGTAGATTAAATTCCTCTCAGAAAAAAATCGATTTAAAAAAAATCCTCTAAATCAGAGCTCGGGAAGAGAAGATATCGCTAATTGAAAATCACCTATTTTACATTTTTTTGTGATGGCCACATGGACTGCAGAGCTTATATATTTTGATAGGATCCTAAAATGTAACCAGACCACTACCATTGGATAAATAATTTTTAGGGTTTTTATTTGGCATATTATATGTTGAGCTTCCAATCAATATGTGGTACTCTACATCCCTTGCAATTTTTTTCTCTCAAACCCTAATGAGCGTGAAGAATGGCCATATGATAATGTTTTTGGAAAAATATCTCCAAGATTGGTCTCAGGAAATTTGAGATATTAAAGAGATAATTGTTAAATCTAAGGAAAACTATATTATTGGGACCACCTACCTTGTACCAAGGAAGAATATAATCAAGAAATATGTGTCTGGTATGATTTTGAGGATGATTTTCATTATTGGTATATGGATAGTTTTCATTTCTTTGATGAAAACTACTTTCAACTTGTATTTGATGACTCTACTCGACTTTTTATAGAGAACATCATGGAGGGAATCCAGGAGCTTGTTTTGACTACTAGTTTATAGCTCTCTTATTCTCCAGTACTAGTGTGTTATGTGGATGATATTTTGGATATGGATGGATCTACATATTTAGATCTACATGACTAGTGTAGACATTTGGAGCACCATTTTTAGATAGCTAGTCCAAGTATCTTCATAGGAGAGTTCACATGAGCACTTGGACATGGGACCAAGGTTTAAGATAGAGCTTGGACTAGTTCAACATGGTGTTGATCACTTGCATAGGGGACCTTGGTTCTCTAACCTACTTAAACATTATGGTCCACACTCATCCATGAAACCCTGGTCTATGGTTGTACCTCCTCACAACAAGCATTGAGGGAAACACTTTTCTAATGGGGGTGGAATGTTGGGATCCTCCCTAGGGGTGTAATGGAGTCTTAAGGGACCATAATAGAGTAATAATAGTGAATTTCATTCAATTTAAGATGGACTAGGCCCACTATGCTTGTATTTAAAAAATAAGTCCCACTATAGTAATATTGAATAAATGTAACAGGGCCTCATTAAAGAAGGTCCACTAGGTAGTTACAGGGATTTTATGATTAGGGTTTCTTATTAGTTACAAATAAGGATGTATTCCTCCTTATGGGGTGTGGAAGAGTATTGTAAGTAGAGCTTAGCACATTAGGAGTTTCCCCCATTGAAGAGACAAGTGAACAGGAGTGGATTCCTTCCATAAAAAGATCAATTGTAGGGTGTTTCCCTACCTTAAAAGTTTTTGTATTAATCAAGTAAAGGATATTTTCCATATTATTCTTTGTATCTTGTGCGTGATTTTATATTCAAATCTGAGGTACATAACAATGCCATTTGAGAGAAATGTTGGGTTCCACACATATTGGTGAGATCTGAACCTCTATTTGGTTGAGTTGCATCCCAATTTTGAAGTCTATTAGAACTCTTGAAGACAGGTGAACCCAAAAAACTTTGGACACGATAGGTCCATGATTCCACGTGTTCTAGCTAATTGCAAAAGGGAGGAAGAAATGTTATGTAGAAAACCATGAACAAGTTGAATGCTCTGTGAGATTTTCTCTTGAAAATTAACTGGAAATTCTCATCCGAGAGATGAGACACAAAATCTTAGACTCGTAGCAATCTAAGGTCATGAAGAAATAGAGAAATATGGAATTTATTAGGAATGGAAACACCATAATGAAGCTATGTTAACTAGTATATTATTGTGACCTGAATACTATTGTGAATAAATAGAGGCCACAACTTAATGTAGCATAACTCAATTGTTATGGAAGAATAAGAGTCTTAGTGGCTGAACTAATGAGGATCCTAGAAATAGAGCACTACAAACTAAACCTAGAAATAGAGCATTGCAAACCAAACCACTTTCTCATACCTCAAGAGTAAGAGAAATCTTGAAGAAGAGAAACATATCCAAATTTTGTGTGCCCATCTAGTGATGGAAAATAGAGAAACAAACTCAAAATCCTAATATGTATTGTCATTGTGAGGTGCATTGTTCTAAAGGGATTGAGTATATGTCAAGGATTTTATTGCATTGATTGGAGGAAACCTTGATACTTGGCTACCATAGTTGCAGAGAAAGAGACCAGTGAACCAATCGCAAACTAAGCCTCTCTTTTTTCCCTATTGATGGATGGAGGTAGAAACATCTCCAATATGAGTAACAACAAACTTTCTTAAATTCATAGAATGGATTAGCAATACATTGTCATCTAGTTGTTGTGTACAAGTTCACTATACAACAATGGGTCATTGGTTGGCATATTAAAGTGCTTGCACCCATCATAAGAACAATGATCTTTGTACAAGGCAAAGAAACAAATTTTAGAAGTAAAATATTGTATAGCATTCGTATTGGTGAAGAAAGTGGGCTATAAGTCCCTAGTTTATGAATTAGACATCAAACTTCTACTTTATAAAACAAGTGTTGCATGGCAGTGGAGTCCCTGCCAGGTTGGGATGGGAGTAAATGCGACCAAGTACAGACACGTGGCTAGCAAGTTGAAGTACATGTGGTTTGCATGCAGAACATAGTATTCCCGAATTAGGTCTTCCTGAAATATATCAAAAAATATCAACATTTAAAAGGTTCTTGGACACAAAAAAATTTGTATTCCTGAATTAGTTTTCTTTCCATACGTTCGTGGAGAGAAACACAAAAAAATAGTAGTAATGTTTGTTACATATGTTCGTGGAAAAAAACACAAAGAAATTAGCATTCCCGAATTAGTTATCTTTAAAACAAGGGATCCTGGACACAAAAGAAATTGAAAATTATCAAATTTTAGAAAGTAGATATTTAGTTTTATACATACAAAATATGTACTTTTATAAAGTATGGGGATGAGATTTTATAGAGCATGCACGGATCCCTCATTCCATACTTATCGAGTTTTTTGATCACGGGTTCTCGGTCTGGAAGGCTCAAAATTGGGCCTCTATTGTTCTGTGCCCTACAAATAGCACCGAGAGTTCCACTATATACAAATTGACAAGCGGACTTCTGGACTATAGAAACTTATAAAAAAAAAAATAATGTATGTTACATATCTCTATAAATTACATAAACATTTAAAAGCATATAATAGAATAGTAATAACATCTGTTACATAGGTTCGCGGAGAAAAACACAAAAAAATTAGCATAGTTTTCTTTAAAACAAAGGGTTTTGGACAGAATAAAAATCGAAATTTATCAAAGTATATTATCCTGGACACCCAAAAATCTAGCATACAATAGAATAGTAACAACGTCATGCAAGACAAAAAAAAATAGCATACAATAGGACACAAAAAATTGTAGCAGACCTCCATACTTAGCTAGTGTTTGGATCGCGGGTTCTCGGGTTGGTGGGCTCAAAAAGGGGCCTTTGTTGTTCTGTGGCCTACAAATAGCACCGAGAGTTCCGCGATATACAAATTGAGAAGCGGACTTGTAGACTATAGAAATTTATCGAAAATAAATAATGTTTGTTACATATCTCTGGAAATTACATCAACATTTGAAAGCATACATTAGAATAGTAATAATGCCTAGTATAGCCAAAATGTTAGCATACAATAGAATAGTAACAACGTCATGCAAGACAAAAAATAAGCATACAATAGGACACAAAAAAATGTAGCTGACCTCCATACTTAGCCAGTTTTTAGATCACAGGTTCTCAGGGTGGCGGGCTCAAAATTGGGTCTCTATCGTTATGTGGTCTACAAATAGCAGCGAGAATTCCTCGTTATACAAATTGAAAAGCGGACTTGCGGACTATAGAAATTTATCAAAAATAAATAATTTTTTTTACATATAATAACGTCTATTACATAGGTTCGTGGAGAAAAAGACAAAAAAAATAGCATTCCCGAATTAGTTTGATTGAAAGCAAAGGCTTCTGGACAAAAGAAAAATCGAAATTTATCAAAGTATAGGTTCTTCGACACCCAAAAAGAGAGCATACAATAGAATAGTAACAAGGTCATGTAAGACAAAAAAATTAGCATACAATAGGACAGAATAAATGTAGTTGACCCGAATTAGTTTTCTTTGGAACAAAGAAGAAAGGTTCCTCGACACCTAAAATTTAGTATATAATAAACGCATTCCCGAATCAGTTTTCTTTGGAATTTATCAAAAATTAATAATGTGTGTTACATATTTCTGGAAATTTAAATTCGTTTGTCATATAGACTAGGATTGGGGCTCTTGTGGACCATAAAAAGAAATAATTACAAGCATTAGGAATGTCGAAAGAAGAAGTGCACGACGGTAGAGGGGAAGACCTGAAAAGAAGAAATTGGAAGTTATGAGTCTTTGGTTACAGTTTTCTATTTAAAGAGGTCATAAGTGGATTGATAAAGAAAACAAGATGACAATATAGAGTTAAACTGGATTGATAAAGAAAAAAATATGTCGGTATAGACTTACTATGAACCCGATGCGTTTTTGTTGTTGTCGTCGATGGTCAGTGGACTCCTGTCGACCGGTTGTTGCCCTTCCTGGACAAGGTTGTCCAATCTCTGTTGGAACCATTCTTTGATGTAGCTTTTCATGGGGGGCATGTTGATTTCATCTCGGATTTCTATGTCGTAAAAGTCATTTTCTAATTTCCTTAGATCCATTGAAATACTATGTAGACTATGTTCAATTTCTTCATTATGTGTCGCATAGTCCAGTACCCAGCACTCGTTCTCATCTAGATGATGTTCAAGTATGTCGTAAAATGTTTCGAAAGACAACCCCTTTAAAATATCAACTTGTTCCTAGAAGGCTTCTTTGGTGGTTGACAAGGATTTGAGAATTAAGTTTGGGACTTGAACCTCGTTGGTACTTCCAGCTAAGTCCATTTGGATCATGCTTGTGAATAAATCTTCCTTTTCTAATATGACTTGTTTACATAATTTGGCAATGACCTCCAGGTTGTTAACTTTCTTTTGCCAGCATGCTTTTACTTTCTTGGTCTGCTTTAGGGAGGGGATTTTCTCTTGTCTTTTTTTCAATTCCGATGAGTTGATGGCATAGTTGGAAAAATGGGTCAGTACCTGTTCACAGAAATGCTGATCATTTTTTAAATTCACCTCCAAATGTTCCAGGAAATCATTTGCCTTCTTTCCGAAGGAAAATAAATTTTGTGATGTTTCCCAGGCTTCAGTAACTAGCTGCATTCTTTTGTTGATGTTATTCTCTACAAGGGCTCTAGAGCATGCAAGGAGGGTAGAGGATAACTTTCATCTTATTTTTGTGGTATCAGGCATGATTTTTGCCAAAGGAATGAAAAATTCTGGGGTTGCAATGAAAGCCTTCTCAAATTCGTTGAGGCGGTCTTTCAGATTCGCATTTTTTGTCTCAATTCCTCCAATGGAACCATGAAGAATTTCACTAGTTACTTGGTGAAATGAGGAGATTTGGGAAGACCACATTTTCCTAAAGTTAATCTCTGTGTGAGATTTTCCTTTCCTGTTTGTTACATCTCTCTTTTCAATGACCATACTTTTAGATTGGCTATCAAAAATAGCACTTTGGAATACGAAGGATTCATCTTTGTCAAAAATTCTGGTCTCAGATATTTCCACTGCGGATGACCCAATTATGTGCATGTGCTCAGTTTCAATTTCAAGTTTCAGCTATTCACTTTCAATTTGGGGTTCCTCCGCCTGCCCTGAACTATTTTTTCTCTTCTTCGCCAGTGGAAGTTTGTGAGAACTATCAATTTTTATGCGAGAAGGGTTCTTATCTCCTCCTCCGTTCAAAGATTTATGGGTTTCTTTCTTACTGGGGTGGGCCATCGAAGCGATTCTTTGTGATGTTGTGCTCTTGGGAGTGTTGGTGGGGGACTGAGTAATCTTCTCACTCGATACTTTTCCATGTTGTCTGTACAATTCAATTGTGCTTTGCAATGTCTCTGCATCCCAATCAATAGAAGCGGGATTGTTGTCCACACTGTCCCTGTCTTGGGTCAGAGCTGTTAAAGCCAACTGCCAGTAAATATTCTTGAAAAATCCTATTAGGGTCGAACCCTTTTAGCCTTTCAACATATGTTAGGTTCAATTTCTTGAAATGGGTGGCAAACTCGTCAATCTTGTTGATGTTTCTACACATGAAGTCTTTGACTTTCCAAGGCAAAGGAATGAACTGTTTTTTTTTCTTGTCATGGAAAAAATGCAACCAGTGGTTGTATTGCCTTGTTATTTCTGCAACAAACATATTGTCCATGATGTGGCATGGAAGGAGAGCAGGATTTTCCTTAGAGCCAAATACCATGAGGACATTGTGATTTTCCTTTTGTTCAAGTGTGCCCTTCCTGTTCAAAAACTTGGTTTCCTGGCCAAACATCCACGAAGCATCCTTGCCTAACAATAAATCTTTGAAAACTGAGACAAAGTAATTAAAAACTTCATAAAAACAATGGGAGGCCTTGTGCCTCCATAGGGCCTCATACCAGAATGTTACTGGGTCAAATCCACAGTTTATTTTATTGGAAAGAGAAAGTTTTGGAAACAAGCAGCAATGCACTATTGCGAAAATCAAGTAGGATGACATATAAAATTTATTTGACTCTTTGAATCGTGACAAATAGGAACATATCTCAATGGAAATTAGCTCCCTCCAATCTAAAATGTATTGTTCCTTGACTGTGAAATACAAAATATAAATAATTATATGGGAAATGCTTGTCGTGGATGCATGTCCCGTTATTCTTGTAAATAGCCAAGCAATTTCCCAGAATGGATTTCTAAAGGAACTTACCTGCAACCTTGTGATATCTTCAGGAACTATTGTTGGGTCTTCGAGGAAGTCGACTAAGATGTCCAACCCCTTATCATATTTTTCTAGAAACTGCTTGCAGTCTTGTCCTCTGAACGTCAATGTTGGCTCTGACAATTTTAACATCTCGCGGAAGGCTTGAGGTGACAAAGAAATAGGAAAATGGTCACGCAGTGGAATAATTCTTTGGCCTGGAATATATTTTTCAGCACGCCAAGAGACCACCTCCTTACAGTCAAAAACCTCATGGACGCAGCCTGCACAAGTGATTCCAGAGGTCCAAATCACTTCATTCTAGGCGGAATGGGATGAATAGTAAAAGTATGCCCTGGACCACTGGAAGTTCTGGTCTTGATGCCCGAAGATATTTAGTGTATCTCCACAAAATTGATGCCGACCTACTGCCATAAGTCTATAAGAATGTTTGTTTTCTCCAGACAATGAATGAAATGAAAATTTGGAAGGGATAATATAACCCTGTGCAAATCTTGGTCCAAAGCATGTGAATGGGAGATGTCCTCGAGACTTTCGTTCATTAATGACAATTTGGACGGTTGTTTCATGATGCATTGTTAACATTAAACACTAGTAATCACATACATAGAAATGCGAACATGGTGGATATTGCAATGAGCGATTAAGCATTGTATATTTCTTGAGCGGGCCAACACGATGACGCGTGTTCAATATGAATAACCGGAAGGGAGAAAATAACTCTCCGCACATCTTGGTTTAATGCATAATAATGGGATATCTCCTCGAGCATTTCACCCATTAATGACAATGTTGACGGTTCCTACATGGTCAACTATTAGCATGAAATGTTTCTAATTGCATAGTAAGAAAGTACAGAGGTCGCAGGAACAGGAAAAAACAACTTCAAAATAGGGTTACAAGGTACAACCATTGAAGGTGAGGGTGCGAGGGTTAAATTGTATGTCTCAGAACTTTTTGAGTGCAATATGCATAACAGTGAAGAGGGTATGGTAGGATAGTCCAGAGGGCAATTTGTATATGACTAGTAAGAGCATAACTATTGTATATCAGGAAGGACATGAAGTTAGTGGGTATAGAAGATAGGGACATATACTCGAAACATTTGTGAACCATGGTAGAGTGAAGCTTGCGAGTTCGAGGAGTATTCAGTATAATTGTAGATCACGGAAGTTTTGAGTGCAAGATGTAAGAGTCTCGAGGACATCGACAGATACTAGTATCATTGTGTGCAGTTGTCTAGCTTATTATTTAAATTTATTATTATTGAAATACAATGTGTGTGATTTATTCCAACAAAAAAACAACAGATATTGCAATTTCATTAATAAGAGTCACTAGTAAGAGCACAACCAATGTATCAGTGTGTGCAGTTGTCACTAGTAAGAGAACAACCAATGTATATTAGGAAGGAAGAGAAGTTAGTGGGGATGGAAGATAGCGACAGATACTCGAAACATTTGTGAACCATGGTAGAGTGAATCTTGTGAGTTTGAGGAGTACGTGGTAGAATTGTAGATCACAGAACTTTTGAGTGCAATATGTACATCACGGAACAAGAAGAAGAAGATTTTGAAACCTCCAACTCAGCAACCGTGGCCATAAAATTGGATAAGCATGGAAAGCAACAGCAATCGATCGGATTCATCATGTGATTATATAGATGGAGATAAAGATATGTCAGCCTGCCAATGTTGGAACCCGCGATGATTTTTTAGTACAAGATGTGAACCCGGTAGTCAATTTGTATATTACAGAGGGTCAGATGTGAATTGTTTCGTACCATTGTGTTCAGTTGTGACTAGTAGGAGAAAAACCAATCTATATTAGGAATGAGAAGAAGTTAGTGAGGATGGAAGGCAGCAACAGATACTTTGAAACATTTGTGAACCGTGGTAGAACGAAGCTTGGTGCCAACCCGAAACAATATCCAAGAGTTGGACATTTTGTGAACCTGGCAACAGAAGGATTCAAAATAGGGTAACAAGGTCTCTACAAAAGACGCGAGGCCCCGACGTTCAAATTATATCGCTCCAAAAATTTGAATGCATAATCTCTAACACAGAAGAGCAGACGATGTCAGAATCTAGTAGTCAATTTGTATATTGTGGAGGGTGTGATGTTGATTGTTTTGTACCTCTGTGTCCAGTTGTCACTACTAAGAGATAATTTAGTATTGAAAATAATTTTTTAGATACTGTTAGATAATTGATAGGGATTTCCATCCGTAAACAATGGAAATCTCCACCCCGCCATCCTTGGACTCCATGTGTCATTTTGTATATCATGGAACTGGGAGCGTTGTTTGCAGGACACGAAACAATAAAAATGCAATGTTGAGTTAGTCAGTCCGCAGGTCCTCTTGTCAATTTGTATATTGCGGAATTATGGGTGCTATTTGCAGGGCACGGAACAATGGAGGCCCAATTTTGAGCCGGCCCGCCCGAGAACCCGTGATCCAAAATGTGGCTAGGTATGGAATGCGCAACCCATACATGGTCTATAAAATAGCATGTCCATACTTTATAGTCCCATAATACACGGGAAGAAAAAAAGGAAAAAAGGATGGAGGAGTCTGCAGTGGAATTGTAGATCACGCAAATTTTGAGTGGAAGATGTATATCATGGGACAAAAAGCAACAGAGTTCAATTGTGCTAACTCGACAACCGTGGGCATATAATTCAATAAGTATGAAAAGGAACAGTGGGCAGTCCAATTCGCCATGCGAGGATATAGATGGAGATGAAGATATGTCAACACGCTAACATCGGAACCCGTAATCATAGAAACCTGACCAAGTATATAACTAGAAAGAGATACTACAAAGGAACAAGACAAGGGAAAAAGGACTAAGTATCTCGCAGAAGAAGATCTAGTGTTTGATTATTAATGCAAATTTTTTCAAAGTGTTGCCGATTTCTCACTAGTTAAGGCATAAATTACAGATCACAGAAGTATATTTTGTACCACTATGTCCAGTAGACGTGAGGCCACGACGTTCAAATTGTATTGCTTCGAACATTTGAATGCATAATCTCTAACACAGAAGAGCGGACGATGTCGGAATCCGGTAGTCAATTTGTATATTGCAGAGGGTGTGATGTCGATTGTTTTGTACCTCTGTGTCCAGTTGTCACTACTAAGAGATACTTTAGTATTGAAAATAATTTTTTAGATACTGTTATATATTTGATAGGGATTTTCATCCATAAACAATGGCAATCTCCACCCCGCCAGTCGTGGACTCTGTGTGTCAATTTGTATGTCGCGAAACTAGGAGCATTATTTGTAGGACACGGAACAATAGAAATGCAATGTTGATTCAGCCAATCAACAGGTCCTCTTGTCAATTTGTATATCGCGAAATTTTGGGTGCTATTTGTAGGGCACAAAACAATGGAGGCCCAATTTTGAGCCCGCCCACTCGAGAACCCACGATCCAAAATGTGGCTAGGTATGGAATGCACAATCCGTACATGGTCTATAAAATAGCATGTACATACTTTATAGTCCCATAATACACAGGAAGAAAAAAAGGGAAAAAGAACGGAGGAGTCCGCAGTGTGCCATCTGTAAACAATAGCAATCTCCACCCCGCCAGCCCTCGACTCCATGTGTCAATTTGTATATCGTGGAATTAAAAGCGTTGTTTGAAGGACATGGAACAATAGAAATGAAATGTTGAGCCAGCTACTCCGCAGGTCTGCTTGTCAATTTGTATATCGCCGAATTTTGGGTGTTATTTGCAGGGCACGGAACAATGGAGGCCCAATTTTGAACCCGCCCGCCCGAGAACCCGCGATCCAAAATGTGGCTAGGTATGGAATGTGCAGTCCGTAAATGGTCTATAAAATAGCATGTCCATACTTTATAGTCCCATAATACACGGAAATAAAAAAAAAAGGGAAAAAGGACTGAGGATTCCGTAGTAGAATTGTAGATCATGCAAATTTTGAGTGGAAGATGTATATCACGGAACAAAAGGAAGCAGAGTTCAATTGCACCAACTCAGAAACTGCGGGCATAAAATTCACTAAGCATGAAAAGGAATAGCGGGCGGTCCAATTCACCATGTGAGGATATTGATGGAGATGAAGATATGTCAACACGCCAACGTTGGAACCTGTGATCATAGAAACACAACTAAGTATATAACTAGAAAGCAATAATACACGGTAACAAGACAAGGGGAAAAGGATTAAGTATCTCGCAGAAGAACGTCTAGTGTTTGATTATTAATGAAATTTTTTTTGAACCCCTACCAAGTTCTCACCAGTGAAGGCATAAATTGCAGATCACGGAAGTATCTTTCCTACACTGTGTCTAGTTGTCACCAGTAAGAGCATTGTTGATGTATATCAGGAAGGACACGAAGTTGTTGGGGATGGAAAGAAACAACAGATACTTTGAGGGAAGTTAATGTATACGAGGAACTCACGGTGTAAATGTATATCATGGATGTTTTGAGTGCAAGATGTATATAAAAAAATGGTAAACAACTGGGTTCGTAAGCGCCGACCCCGCAACGGTGACCATAAAATTGGCTAAGTATGGAAAGGAACAATGGTTGGCCAGATCCGTCGTGTGAGGATATAGATGGAGATGAAGACATGTCAGCCTGCCAACTCTGGAACTGGATACCATAGAAAGGCGACTAAGTATATATCCAGAAACCAATAATGAGTGGGAAGAAGAAAAGGCCAGTTCGTATGCGCCAACCCAATAACTAGGGCCATAAAATTTCCTAGGTATGCAAAGGAACAACGGTCGGTCAGATTCGTCATGTGAAGATACAGATGGAAATGAATATATTCCATCCCGTGAACCCTACAACCACCCATCATAGAAACATGACTAAGTATAAAGCCAGAAATCCATAATGGACGGGAAAAGGAAAAGGGGAAAAGGGATAAGTATCTAACAGTCGAAAAACTTTTTTTTTTCATTTATTAATGGCAATGTTTCGAACCCCTGTTGGGTTCTCACTAGTAAAAGAAAAAATTGCAGAACACTGAAGTTCTTTGGCTACAAGATGTATATGAAGGAACAGGGGACATAGGTGCTGGGTACCGCAAACCCAGGGCCTGGTGGCCAGATAACTGGCTAATTATTATTCAAGAGAAAGGTTTGATATCTATTTCAATAGTATTCATACTAATATGTATTAATGGAGAAAGTTTTCATATTTATCTGAATAGTATTCATACTAATATATATTAATGGATTGTTTCTGTTTCAAATGCAATTGATCTCCCAATTTGCAGGATGCTCTTCGGTTCGCAAATTTCATTGAAACCACGAAAATTTTGACTGCAAAATGTACATAGCGCAACAAGAAACATGAATTTGCATTGTAGTTTCAACGAGATAAAATCCTTAGCATCTATTCATATTGTATTTATGATAATGACATGAGCAAACATTGACTCTCCATAAACACCAATATCTAAATTAAATTAAATGTAATCAAAATTTGGTGTGATTTAAGTAATTAAGACAAGTTCAGTTGTTCCTTTATTAATGCGAAGCTTTTCGAATGCCTAGTGGGTTATCAGTAGTTAAAGAATAAATTGTTGAGCACGGAAGTTGTTTGGCTACAAGATGTATATGATGGAACAGGGAACATAGTTTTTTAATACCGCAAACACAAACATAATTTCGTAAGCTTTGTCGAAGAGGAATTTTTTGTATTTATTCCAATAGTACTGATATTAGTATATACGCATGAATATTATCAAATAGAAGAAGTTGCAATATATCCAACATATTGAACAGGAACATTGCGTCAACACTTGAGTTTCCTTGTTGTAACTCATTAATTCATTCTATTTACGAGACCCGAATAATGGAAGCAGGACGGCTCCTCCAATTTCTTTCTTTAAACATAGGGCCAACGCCACATAAGTATGGCTTATGAAAAATTATTCTTAAATGTAAAATGTAAGCAACGAACATAGAAGAGTTTGTTTAAATTGAAATACTAGGCAACATAAATAAAAGCTTGTCGTCCATGTTTAATGACACAGGGGAAGAAGGTACAAAATATAATTAAAACAAATACCAGAGATTGGAAAATACTATTCAAGAATAAACCAGAATTATTTTATATTCAAATAAGATGGGTTGCAAAATACACTTGAGGCTATTTTCCACAATGATTGTGATTTGGCTTGTCATCGACCAATAAAAAATGTATACATTGATGAAGCTTCTTCAAAGTTTTCTTTACGTTCAAACCCTTTATTCGTAAAAAATGAGTTGAATATCAATTTCGGGTTTTGTACTAAATCGGTGTTGCCAACTACATCTATCCCAGTTTTTTGAATAGCTTTTCTCTTCCAGATATGGTCTGCTTGCAATCCCTGGTTATTCAACATTCCATTCTTTGTCAAGTATTAATTTCCCTATGCCGTCGAAAACTTGGGGTTTAAGGTTCTTTCCTTCCAATGTTCCTGACCCTTGACATCCGAGACAACTTAGAAATGTGATTCAGGCCAATTTCAAAGTGGAGGGGGTCATTTTATGTCACAATAGCTATGGCAGGGGAAAAAAATTGAAGTATGTTGTGACTGGTATTCTCCCTGCATTTGATCATATGTTTGGTTGAAAAGCCTGCCTGAATATTTGTATGTTGAACTTCTTTGCTTTATTACAGTAAATTGGAAGAAACATCCAACCCAACTGGAAAATAAAAATTTGTTGAGGTACATAACTTCTTCAGGAAGCACAAGTCGGGCAAGTGCATCAAATGTTGCAGAACGCATCATCACAGCTCTGTAAAGTTTATCAAATGTTGCAGATCGCATCAGAATATATCGTTCCTCGTAGCGGTGGCAGCTATGGCAGCCCACAAAAAGGTCTGGAATGTTTGGAGGTGACGCCAAATATGTGGATTATGCAACTACATCCAGAGGAAACCAAGCAAACTTTGACAAAGATCATGGCTTTCTATCAATTCGATTACTAGACCCACATGTAGCTCATAAAACTTTGAAATAGAAACTTTTGTAGTGATAATATGTCATTTTATCCACCCATACAGTTTTTGTTACCCGTCTCTGCTTACATTCGCAAATGGAGTAATATTTCATGTCATTACGAACATGACGGACCATTTTGCAAGCCACTGTAAATGCGCTGCCCCCAAGGAAGACAAATTCTTGTGGGATCTACAGAATTCGATGCAGTTGCCAAATCTGTGTTGTTGGAAGAAGCTATATACTTCAACGAAGAAATATTTTGCATGTGAGTTGAAAATCCATTACAACTCCCAGCAAGAAAACAAAGAAGTTCAACAAACAAATCTCCAGGCAGGATTTTCAACCAACCAAAGCATCGAACACAGGGATAACACCAACCAGGACATACTTGTTCTTTTTTTTCCTCCTCTTTGAGTTTCTCTTCTATAACATAGTTTTTTTTTACTCAAATCTCACGTCACATAAAACCAATCTATCTTCTTTCATCTGGGCCTCAATCACATCTCTAAGTTGTCTTACATGTCCATGACCAGGAACATTAGAAAGAAGGCACCGTAAAGCGCAACTCTTTGATGATAGAGAGAAATGGCAATAAGTATTTCAAAGCAACGTTGGATGATATTCTGTAGATTTTGTGTTAATTTGTTTTAAGGACAGATGTTCTCGATATTTTAGCCTATTAATGCCAATTTTGTGAATATGTACGATGAATAGTCAGTAATACCATGTATTGAAATTATCATATCCGAGGAGATTCTCAAATTTGACATCTAAGATATGCACAATATTAAAGAGGGACATGATGTCAAGGCCTCTGTGGGTGACACGTTTGTTGACTATGTTGAAGATTTTAGGAAAACTAAAAGAGCGCAAA